>OY804602.1:30040967-30164392 GCA_963680895.1 Fragum sueziense
TGGATAAATAGCATTTTCTCTATTTCCTGCAACCTGATATCTTTTGAGAAACAGATTATAGATATCATTAAAATATGTCATCCAATTACGTAATATGATGTCCAATGAATTACATCTAATTGGCACAAGGCTTAATTTAATCACAAATATACAGATTGTGCAAGATATATGATCCACCATCTTTTTTCATCTTATGCTTTCACACAGATTTTCTTACAAATGCAATTTTTGAAAACCTGCTGCGGATCCAAGATTTCTGTGAAGCGGGCCTGAACATATAGGGGGTTTGTTTTCCTAGTATTACACAGTTTTTGAATGAAAATGAAATAATCTGGCTACCAGAGGAGGGTTTGTTTTAAAACCCCTAACCCCCTTCTGGATCAGCCACTGAAAATGTTGTAGAATACTCTAAGAATTATGTTAAAGAGCAATAAAATTGACAGGAGTTAATTACTGATAAACTCTTTCAGAAATTAAACCTGGTTTTGACATCCCTAAAAGAAAAAGCTTGGGAAAACATGGAGGCAAAAGAAGAAGATGCTGACATACAGCATTTTCTCCTTTTGTCTCATTATTTTCTTTACCATAATGTACATAAAACCCACCTTATCAACACCAGTTATGTGTCTAAAGCACCTTTAAAATTAAACTGGTCTAAACTTTTGTTACATTGGGAAATGTTAGTGCTTATTTTTAAGAGACTAATCAGCAGAATTAGAAGACTAATTTAGTCAGAGTAAACAAGATATTAGATATATCTAAATGACTTCTAATGGTGAACAGGCAATTAAATGTTATATAACATTTTTATGCTGATAGTTCATTTCCCAACGTCATTATAAAACCTTTCCTTAGATGGTTTCCCAAACCTATGACCTCTTAACCCTTTCCCAATCAAGACCTGGTTTTGACTTCCTGAATAGGAAAGGCTTGGAAAACATTGAAACAAAAGAAGAAACTGCTGATAATCAGCAGTTTCTCCTTTTGTCTCAATATTTTCTATGCCACAGTTTACACAAATCCTATCTTTAACAACATCCATTTTGTCATTTGTGGCAGTTTTTGAAGTGGATCACCCTAAAATTTTGTCGTTTGGGAAAGGGTTAAGTGGCCAAATACAACAGTCCAAGAATAGGGTGCACTGCCTGCTTTCTTCTAAGTTATTGAAAGAAAGCCTTGAGAAAAGCTAACTGAAATATCTCTTAACACTTTCCCAAACAAGACCTGGCCCCGGTTTCTCGAAAAAACTTAAGTACGATCTCATGCTCAAATCTGAGCACCGTGCTCAAATTGCAAGAAATCCACGTGAACTTTAATCGAAAACCCTTCAACGTTGGAGAGTATCCCTTTGAAGTTGAGCATGTTCTGATGAGAATATACTTAAGTTTTTTCGAGAAACCGGGGGCCTGGTTTTGACGTCCAAAAGAGAAAATACTTGGGAAAACATAGAGACAAAAGAAGAAACTGCTGATAAACAGCAGTTTCTCCTTTTGTCTCAATATTTTCTGTGCCATATTTTACACAAATCCTATCTTTTCTAACACCCATTTTGTCATTTGTGGCAGTTTTTGAAGAGAATCACCCTAAAATTTTGTTGTTTGGGAAAGGGTTAAATTAAGCCCACATTACCAGACAACAATATTTTAGAATGGTTCAAAGTCAAAGATATTGAATTCGACAATTTCAAGTAAATAAATATTAATTTTTTGGTCTTTAGGAGTAGAAAACATTGTGGGAAATGAATAAATTTCTTGTCAAACATATTATTTTTTTTCACTTTCCACACGGTTTTCCAATCTTTTGGACAGTAAAAAGGATTCAAGATAATGGGAAGGACAAAATGTAATATAACCAACAGAACAAGGCTTATGGTAGTCCACCCCTAATGAGACTCTCATGATGTCGGAATTATTTGGGCGACGTCGAAAATATTCGGGGATGGAACTTTCCACTGCCTGATGTATACAACCGCTCCTGAATATGTTGCGTAACGACGACGCTTGAAAAAATCGGATGTTTTATGAATCTCAAAATGGCAACATTACGTCTACTCTACCTTAAAGATGTCACTGAACCCCAACAGACCGATAGTCTGAATATCGCAACAAGATTTGTAGCTGCATCATTTCATCAACTTGTTTAACTGACTTATCTATTGAATCAAGAGACCAATTTACTGAGATTGAACATGTTTAAATGATCTCTAATGATGAACATGCAATTAAATGATCTAATTACATGTTACTATATTGCTGTTTTTCAACAAAAACCTCGTAACTGCAGCTTAAAAATAAGCTGCAGTTACAAGGTTTTCATTGAAAAGTGACAATGTCTATAATTATCTAATTTCTGCAACAGATAATCAGTCTTTAACATGTTCTCTTTAACCTAGTTTGACACTTATTTACTCTCGTCAGGCAAAAATTCTCTATAAATAATATGTAAGACGTCGCGCACGTTATTGCGACCAGTCGTGAAAAACCCGGATCATCAACGAGAGATGCGCTAGTTCAAGAAGCATATTTAGTGAAGAATTATTTTATTGATAGAATCTGTTTCTGTATATATGAAACTGTCTGTATATAGTTTTACATGGACACCATACACCGGAAAGTCATAAATTTCGGTACTTATTTTACGAAAAAGATACCAGTTTTTAAGCGTGACGTGTAACATAAAAAATCGACAAATTTGATTACTCCAAATAAAACGTGTATTTGCAACATAAATTCATGTTTAAAGATTGCACTTTTCGTTTTGTTATCCTATTCGCTATACAAAAATATGATTTTTATGAAATACATGCAAAAATTAAGGTCAGTATAATGAAAAAACAAACTCGCTTTGGCGCGTGACGTGAGCTATTTTCTGGATTTTTACAATAAAATGTCATTTTTCATTTTCCTTGGAATGAAAACAATTGTATCATTTTCATTTAAACTTAATTCACAATCAAGTTCAACAAATGAACTTTAGATAAATGAAATATGAACAATCTATTACGTCGTTTTCCTGTTTTATTTTTAATTCTCCCAGGTAAAACAGAAATGTCCACCCCCTGCGTTTTTTCGCTGAAAAATGTTTTAGCGCACATTTCAACATTAATATGTTTAAAGTCGTCGAATTCTAAGCATCGATGCTTTGATAATCAGTTAGTTCATTACAATATCTTCAAAATGGTGTAACATGTAGATGCGTGTCATAATTATACGAGAAACGCCAAATTTTTTCCCAGGTAAAACAGAAATGTCCACCCCCTAAATTTACGTCAAAATGGACGTTTAACGTCGACGTTAAACGTGGTCGATTTATATGGTATTGAAAAAGCTTTTAAACATTTCGGAAAATCTATAACAATTACAATTAGTGGCAATGGCATCGTTTATAATAAATGGTAATGGTTTTTTTTTTTTTTTTTTGTCTTCTTTCGCCGACTAAAACGTTGAATAAAAATCATGCAATTAGATAAAAGTTCCTTCGTGCGTCTCTTTCAAATCATTCGCTCATGATTATACAAATCATACAATAATAAAATTTTGCTGTAATGGAAGACCCATGATACATTATATCCAACCATAAAATTGTTTTACTAGTTTTACTTTAAAAAGCAAAAATAGTTATTATTTTCCATTTATCTTTTTTTTTTCTATCTTTAAACAAGAAATATGTTCTACACGACACAATATTTAAAAGATGTGCAATAACATACAGACAACAGAAACTATTCAGATGTAGACCTACAACTAAATGTTTCCCCTCATATTGAGTGATATGATGTATGTTTCGCAAATGTAATTGCAAAATATGTAAAAATATATATATATATTCAAAATTTAGAGTTGAATACCGCTAGCGCGGCGTTTATAATGTAGCGACAATACTCAAACGCATAATTCACCAACAAAATCAACAAAAAGTAGAAATTTAATTGAACTATAATTCAGATATATATTCATTTCTTTTATCCATGTATTCTTCTGCTTTCTAAATATCTCAATAACCGACACCGATTGAGCCTTTTTCTAGGATAAACGGGAAAGAAAGCGCGGATGACAAAGAATGTTCGTTGCACGCAACGTCTTCCCGTGTATTTTGACGTTACATAAATTGGTCGCAATACCTAGCGGGACGTCTAAGTATAATTAGTATATAAACTAGAACTGTCGCAAAGCGGACGAATACCCCCCACTAGGGCCTTGTCACTGAGAAAGTGCTATTGGTCAAAAGGTTCTTGACTTAGAGCATGGAAACAGATTTTAAACAAAGTCCAACAGTGACCTTGACCTTGGTGACCCCAAAATGGGCAACAACCATGTAAAGTTTCATGATCCTAGGTCAAACGGTTCTCGAGTTAGAACACAGAAACGAAATTGTAAATTTTGACTACCCCCCCCCCCCCTCGTGGCATAACTCTGAAACTAATGACTGGATCAAGATGAAAATTGCAGGTGCACAACTTCATATGATAGGGAACATCCTGATAAAATTTCAGAAAAATTGGTCAAAAACTGTGGGAGGAGCAGAGGACACAAGATTATGTCCACCCCCCCCCCCCCCCCCCCCATTAAAAAGTTCAAAGTGGCATAACTCTGAAACTAATGACTGGATCAAGATGAAAATTGCAGGTGTACAACTTCATATAAAAGTAAACATCCTGGTAAAATTTCAGAAAAATTGGTCAAAAACTGTGGGAGGAGAAGAGGACACAAGATTATGTCCACGGACGGACGGACGTACAGACGAGAGATATGTTGTGCAAAAAATTTTAGTGGGGTTAATTTTTCTGTACATATGCGTCTTGTGGTTCTCTGGACGCATGTTAAATAACGTAAAGCCAGGTACCAGATGCATTTGGTGATGATTGGGCCTGTTCGGCATTTCCCGCAAAGCTCTCGAGTGCAATTACCTTCGGTAGTGGAAATTCGTGCACATATCGAGGGCTTGGTGCAAAACTATTGTAACTAAATATTGTAAAAGGGGGGGGTCTCACCCTATTAGAAATTCCCATAGGGTTGTGCCCACGCTCGGAATTTCATGAAATTTGGTATGAAGTTAGTATTCTTTATTACCACGTTATTCCCGAAATGTTTTTTAAAAATCTTTTCTGGACAATATTCTTTTAAGAATTTTAAGATTTTTGCTTAAAAATGGGGGGTATCCTTACTTAACGAGGCCATATACACACAGCTTTGTCGAATTCGAGCCAAATTGTCCCCAAAAATAATGTCTAATAATTTCTCATCGTGTATAAACCAGAATAGTATATATTACTGAACAAAAAACAATTTTCTAGAAGATTTTGTATGTCCTCGTCGCCAAATTTTTTAGTTTTCAAGTATTTCGACCAAATTCAGGTCTTAATTTCACCTAGTTCCAGTTTTTGTCAACCTATAAAATTTACATAAAAATTGCCCTTATATATGTCCATGTTTATGGTAAAATATGGTAAAATATGAAGAAAAAATAAAACCGGTAACAGTGTTGTTTTTTAATTTAAGTGTAAAGGGTCCAGATTTCTAAGAATGTAAAATCTAAGATTTTGCTTAATCATTTTCAAATACATTTGTAAATAGCTCATTATGCTTTGTTGTGTCTTTATTTAACATAACCAACTTACACATGGCATCAATTTTAACTTTTTTCACACAAAAACATGATTTTAAAGAATAATGGACACATTGTCGTACCCCACCCACCAATAATATAATGGAAGAAAAAATCCCAAACAGCAGAGTAAATTATAAAATATGGGGATGAAAAATAAAGGAGATGCATAATGTTACATATTTAATCTATTACATCACCCTTTTTAACTTTCCTTTGTGGCTTATCAGCACTTAGACTACTTTCTTCTTCTTCCGGTTACAGTGCTGGGCCCTTATAAGAGCATTATCGCACAGCTATTAAAAATATTAACATTTTTTTCTTTACTACACTGCTCAAGATAATAAAAAGAACACTAAAACAGTTTTTATTGTACATTAATTGTGCCTTTGAATGCAAAATTGCTAATATTTCTATTGTAATGATGAACTAGCTACTGCTTTGTTGACATATTAACTTTTTGATAATCTCAGATTTGAGAAGAACATGCATCATTTTCGCATGTTTGTATCAACAATATTGATACAAAAATGTTGTACGGTGACTCCTCTTGCTATTCTGATTTAAGATTGGGAACTGATATCAATACTTTGTAGGCAATACTGAGCTTTTGCTAGATGGGTACCATTAAAATCCGGGAGCATTCTAAGGTGCATTTGTTCACAATTCTCATTATTTGACAATGTTACCGGTTTCAAATCTTCACCAAATTCTGCATACGACTAGGAGACATATATGGCTAACCATTTTTATCAATTTCATAGGTTGGAAAAGACGGGAACATACAAGTAAAAATTATTTGAATTGAAGGTTTTGAAAATTTCTCGGCAGTTTTTCTGACAATTCCTGACCAAATAAATTTCTGAGAATTTTTTTTGCATGTTGGCATCAACATTGTTGGTACCAAAATGTTCTTCAATGGCCCCTCTTGCTATTTTGATTCAAAATATTTGGGACTGATATCAAAACTAGGTAAGCAAAATTGGGCTTTTGCTAGACGGGTACCATTGAAATTTAGGAGCATGTTAAGATGCCGTTGTTCACATTTTTTATAATTTGACAATGTTACCGGTTTCAAATTTTCACCAAATTTTGCATGCAAACAGGGATCATATATGGCCAACTTTCTTATTAGTTTCATTGGTTGACAAAGACGGGAACATATAAAAGAGTTTGATTGAATGTTAGGTTTTATATAATTTTCTGGGTAGTTTTTCTGTCAATTTCTGACTAAATAGATTTCTGAGAAATTATGTGGCATGTTGCTATTAAAAATATTGGTCTGAAAATGTTCTACATGTTCTACAATAACTCTTCTTGCTATTCTTATTTCAAATTTGGGACTGAAATCAAAACTAGGTAAGCAACATTGGGCTTTTGCTAGACGGGAACCATTGAAATCCGGGAGCATCTTTAGGTATCGTTGTTCACAATTCTCATTATTTGACAACGTTACCAGTTTCAAATTTTCACCAAATTTTTCATGCAAACAGGGGACATATATGGCTAATTTTCATATCGATTTCATAGGTTGACAAAGACGGGAACATACAAAAACAAGTTGATATAATTTAAGTTTTTGAAAATTTCTCGACTACTTTTCTGACAATTTCTGACTAAATAAATTTCTAAGAATTTTCTTGTTCATGTTGATATCAACAATATTGGTACCAAAATATTCTACAGTGACTCCTCTTGCTATTCCGTTTTAAAATTTGGGGCTGATATCAAAACTAGGTAAGCAAAATTGTGCTTTTACTAGACAGGTACCATTGAAATCCGGGAGCATCTTAAGGTGCCGTTGTTCACAATTCTCATTATTTTACAATGTTACCGGTTTCAAATTTTCACCAAATTTTGCATACAAACAGGGAACATATATGGCCAACTTTCGTATCAATTTCATAGGTTGACAAAGACGGGAACATACAAAAATATTTGATAGAATTGTAGGTTTTGAAAATTTCTCGGCTATTTTTCTGACAATTTCTGACTAAATAAATTTCTAAGAATTTTTTTTCATGTTGATATCAACAATATTGGTACCAAAATATTCTACAGTGACTTCTCTTGCTATTCCGATTTAAAATTTGGGGCTGATATCAAATTTGGTAAGCAAAATTGTGGTTTTGCTAGACAGGTATCATTGAAATCTGGGAGCATCTTAAGGTGCCGTTGTTCACAATTTTTCATTATTTGACAATGTTACCGGTTTCAAATTTTCACCAAATTTTGCATACAAACAGGGAACATATATGGCCAACTTTCCTATCAATTTCATAGGTTGACAAAGATGGGAACATACAAAAATATTTGTTTGAATTTTATGTTTTGAAAATTTCTCGTCTATTTTTCTGACAATTTCTAACTAAATTAATTTCTAAGAATTTTTTGCGCATGTTGGGACCAACAGTATTGGTATCAAAAGTTTCTACAATGACTCCTCTTGCTATTTGTGTTAAAACTCGTGGATTTATACCAAAACTAGATAGCCAACATTGAGTTTTTGTAAGACGGGTATCAATGAAAACAGGGAACACTTTAAGGTGCCGCGTAAAGACCTATATGCACTCTTTGAGTAAAACGAATATATTTTTGTAGTTCATAGGTCAGGGGCATTCTATGAGTAAAGCTACAAGAAAATCTGTGCGTGGGCGCAAATGAGACCCCCCCTTTTACAGGAGAGGGAAAAAACTTATTGACTTTCTCAAAGTTAAAGAGGAAAAAATGTTTTTAAAATTCATATATATCTTTTTAGGTATACAGATTTGAAACCTAATATTAGAACACATGATGTATTATGCTTCCTAAAGATCCAGAAAATGCAAAAAAGTTAATTTCTTGAAAATATGTAGTTACAATAGTTTTGCACTGTGCCCTCGATATGGAAAGCAAATACATAGACAATTTTTGTGGGGTTATATTTTTCAAATACATTTTTTAACACCACAAACAACAAATATACAAAATAAAATCAACCTTATATGGGGTTAACCCCATATGAGGAAATAACCCCACAATGTTGACATGTACTGAAGAACAACCCCACTATGTACCTCTCGCAAGTGCAGACGGACGGACGGACAGACGGACAACCTGATTCCAGTATACCCCCCCATCACTTCGTTGTGGGGGGTATAATAACTTGCAAATTGACCCTTTCCAAAATGGCAAAATATTGGGCTGTTCCAATTTGAAAGTTGGTGTCGATGACAAAACTGATATTAATATGCCGTACAGCATAGCACTGAAAATCTGACACTAAATTCTCTCCCGCTACAGACAACAAAATGTATCTCTGCTTTCCATCAAAAACCTCGTAACTGCAGCTCCAAGCAAGTTTTTTTTTGGTTTTTTTTTTGATAAACAACAATATATTGTTAAAGATAGAATTCATCTTCAAAAAATAAAAAAAAGTATTGAGAGAAAATTGCTGATAATCAGCAATTGACCAAATGCCGGCTGTCAATCAAAACCATAGATAAGCCAATGGACAATCAGGAAAAATGCAGCATCACCATTGTTTGTCTTAAGTTCTTCGTTGCATATGGTATTGTATCAATATATCGACTGATAATCAAAACAGTTGACATGCCAATGCCCCCATTGTTTAAAATTGTATTAATTCTATGTTGGGCAGAGCGATCTATCAATTGGCGTTTGGTCAATTTCTTCTTTAAATGTTTTTTCGTACTTTGTTTTACCAGGTCCTTTTTGGAAAGGGTTATTTCAGACACCAATCACATACATATGTGCCAGAATTCTGCATCTGTTTGAACCTTATGTACCGATTTCTTTGTCTTACTAAATGTAATTGATAGGGGTCGTCTTGTGCTGTTTATTGTATTTGCCTTGTTTTACAGTATTGTAATAATACCATGTCTGCTATTCCGCACGATCAATCAGTAGTATTTTGTCATAAATGAGACTTATTGCACAAAAACGGACCTTCAGGAAGTTCCTTAATCCATTCCAAAACAAAAAAAAATCAGAATGGCGCAATTCAAAGGCTGATATGGACGACATGGATGTCCATAAAGATAGGATTTGTTTATGCTGTTTATCAGCATTTTCTTCTTTTAACCCTTTCCCAAACAGCAAAATTTTGGGTTGGTCCACTTCAAAAACTGCCACAAATGACAAAATAGAAGTTATCAAAGACGAAATTTGTGTAAAATATGGCATATAAAATATTGAGACAAAAGGAGAAACTGCTGGTTAACAGCAGTTTCTTCTTTTGTTTCAATACTTTCTCAAGCCTTTTCTATTGGGGACGTCAAAACCAGGTCTTGTTTGGGAAAGGGTTAACTCACTGTTTTTCTAAGCTTCTTCTACAACGAACATCAAAACCAATGCCTGTTCAGAAAAAGAATTTGTTTTACATAGCTGATTGACAATGAATGCTGAACAATTGCTTTAACCCTGTCCCAAACAAGACCTAGTTTTGACGTCCCTAATACTGATGAGACTTGGGAAAACACTGAGGAAAAAGAAGAAAGTGCTGATAACCAGCACCTTCTCCTTATCCCTCAATATTTTCTGAGCTGTATTGCACACAAATTTATCAAGGGTTAACATCCATTTTGTCGTCTGCACCAGCTTTCAAATTAGACCACCCTAAAATTTTGTCGTTTGGGAAAGGGTTAAATAAAATACAATTTTTTCCTGGAAATGAAGGAGACAACAACATTTTATTCTGTCTATTTCATGGCGTAAAAATTCTATTTACTGAGGAATTTCTAATCTCAAAATGGGACGTTTGAAAGCCATTTCAAGAACTTAAATTTTCAAATAGTCTATTTAGTCTCCTATTGTTTTAACCCTTTCCCAAACAAGACCTGGTTTTGACGTCCCTAATAGAAAAGGCTTCGGAAAACATTGAGGCAAAAGAAGAAACTGCTGATAACCAGCAGTTTCTCCTTTTGCCTCAATATTTTCTGTGCCATATTGTACACAAATCCCTTCCTTTTTAACATCAATTTTGTCCTCTACAGCAGCTTTATAGGACCACCCTAAAATTTTGTTGTTTGGGAAAGGGTTAATGTTATTCTCAACAATACGCAAGATGAAAGGTCTATTCAGTATTCATTTAGCCATCCCATGAATATCTTTTACAGGAAAATTATGGCAAATAATATTGTAATAAATCAAAAACTTGTCAAAAATCTATTAGGAGACATTGTTGTTCATTGTCTGCTATAATTTATTTCTCTGTATATCACACACTGATATTCAGTTTTGTCTATCTAAATGATCTATGAAAGAAATGCATCAAGAAAATTGATTCCTATTGTTTTGTTTTTCAATGGTCTTTTTCATCAGTTTTAACAAAGAGCAAAAAATAGCTGATGTAAATAGCGAAAAACCAAAATATCAAAGAGCGTATTTACATCAGAGAAGACTCGGTTTACATAAATGAGTGCATGCAAACTAGATCTACTGTAATTTGGAAGTGCATTTGAAAATGATAAGCATTTATAATATTTTTGTAAAATGTCTCAAATTACATGTCTGTATGTAGTTCAGGCTTTTTTACCCTACATCTCATTTGAAAAGCAATATTTTTCATATTCTTATAATTAAGTTATTATGTTGGGAATAAAACTCATTTGGATCTTTGTCTGCAGGCCCGTAGTAAAATTTGGGAAAATCCAAATTAGCCCCCCCCCCCCCCCCCCCAAATATTCAGACACTGAGGCTTTAGCCCCCCCCCCCCTTTGAAATTGCTTCCTACGGGCCTGGTCTGTACTGCCTGCTTGTCAAAAACAACAACGATGACAACATTGACCTAGCAAGACATTTTCAGGTTTTTTTTTTATATTTGATACATTATTATCGATATCATTTTCTTCCTTTCCATTTGGCATGACAAGTTTTCATGAATGTTCAGCACTTAAGGGGGAATGCTCCAGTTTTTCGGAACACTCGGACTTTACTGTAGTAATTTATATGTTTCGTACAAATATGTTTCGCTACCATATTTTCAATAATATAACACATCATTACAATTTACCATTTTCAACGGTGAAAGTGTATTTATTATGCGAAACTGATTTTCTCAAGATGGAAATCGAATATTTAGAGCAAGACAGTCGTAAGTGTGTATGCAGTTACCACTGTTTTGCGTCATTTTATTCATGTGTAGCTGATAAAAAATGCCGTAATTCACTAACAAGTGCGCTGATCTATACATTTTCTTTTTGAATTATTACCATGACATGTTGCTAAATACAATGAGGGAGTTTTATCAAATTCTATTATGTAGAACTTGAAATATTTCCAAAAATATGCAAATTTTGACATAAAACACTCCAGCTTCGTTGATCTAACCGAACACGTGAGCATGCTGTCTTATACATTTACGCATTTATAATAGCACATATTTTGGGTTTTCTGTTCGTAATAAATGTAAGAATTTACTTTAAATCCATTTTTGGAACTAAAGGATGAATATACAGCTTTTTATTAGCATTTTAGTGACCTTGGACAGGTGCAAGAAATTGTGCATTTTTTCGATGTAGGGTTATGTGATACGAATGCCAATAAAATTCAAACAAGATCGCTGACCACCCAGTTTTATTTAATTTTTCAATTGGTAATAACATGTAATTTCGACATACAAAATATGAATAAATTCTATTATTGGGAAAAAAATTAGGAAACTGGAGCATTCCCCCTTAAAGACGAGGTTAAAATGCAAATACCTTTTATCTTTTGAGACAATACGGTACCTTTCTCCTGCCAGAAGTCTTGATAAATATTTTATTAGGGAAATTTTGTCCATGATAATGAGCAAAAGGAATGTCTTCAATGCTAATTTGCTAACCAATATTCTGATTAGTCAATCTCACTGTCACACTACAGATTTCATTTCACATGGCGCAGCTTAAGCATTTATTGTCATAAATTACACGCTTTATTACATTCACAATTCAGTGATATTTTCTTGTGCACCCGTTATATTTGTATAGTATGATACAAGTCCTTTTGAAGAATGTTACGCTATAAGTAAAGGTCAGTGTCAGGTTAAATGAAATCTGTAATACTTGAAATAACTATCAACATAGTAAATTTGTCATGATGACATTTTTTTTGCATAAATTCATCACGAAGCAATTACTATACTAATGCAGCAATGCAAATTTTTAATGAGTTATTGCAGAGAAAGGATTTGTGGAGGATAATAAGGCTGTAAATCCTCGCTTGTCAACAAAAACCTCGTATATACAGGTTAAAACAAACTGCAGATATGAGGTATTTGCTGAAAAACAGCAAAATGGAACATGACTTATCCACTCAGCATGGCATGACAATGGTTTCTGATTGAACTTCAATAGGGTCATACAAGATATCAATGGATATCCTGCACTCACCGAGCTACTCTCGGAGAAATTTTTCCCAGTTGTCAATCTTGTCATTCATTGTTGCTGAATAATGTCCAGTCATATAAATATCATAAATATCATTCATACACAATAAACTGACTTACTTTACAAATATGGTAAAATTTTAGACTTAGCAGAACTGTTAGATGTTGCTGACAACAGTTTCAAGCGAAAGAAATTTAACATCTTTTTAGTCTTTTTGGATAGAAAATATTATGGATTCATACAGCGTGATTAGATTTTATTTTTCATACCTGCATGAAAAAAAATAAAATTGCATTCATTCCTTAACCCTTTCACTGCCAAATATTTATTTCGGACATGTTTCTCACTACTGAATTAATTCGAAGAAATTTCCAAGAATCGATACCCTGTACACAAAAACATGCATAACTTTTGACTCATTTGATGGATTCCTTTCAAATTTTCAAAACATACAGACAAATAAAGCACCTATATGTGACCAAAATTTAAAGGTTATTTATGAAATGACAATATTTTTTTCTTTTTTATGTTGTGGGTACTCATATATTTCGCCCCCATAAATTTGTCGACTGAAGTCGCCTACGGCAGAGACACCCTGTAGTCGACAAAAGTCGCCTATGGCAGTGAAAGGTTAAATGTGCTTTAGTGGAGGATTTTTTTGTACAATGTTGACAGACAGATGCCAGACATTAACCAATCAAAACTGACAATAGTGCTCATGCGAACTTAGAAATTTATTGATGAGTAGACAAAATTTACCTTGCTAGCCAATAACTTTTTTGAAGCATAACTACAAAAGGTGGAGACTGTGACAGATTAAAACTGTAGAAGTTGTGGAAATAAAAATTGAAAGACGGACAGACATCCAGACACATACATGGAACAACTTGGGTGGTCATTAACATTATTATTTGGACCCTTTGGGCATACAATAAGAGCTTACACTTTAGGCATAAGAGAAGAAAACCCAACACATATAGTCATATTTTGCTGAAATACAAAGACATCTCTGAATAAACTGTATGAAAATGACTGATTGCTTTCTTGTTGTTCGGAGAGGCTATCACTATTAGAGTTTTGCGTCTTACTTGGACTTCGACAATGGACATCGGACGTGGACTTTTTATTGGGGACCGTCTCAGCCTTTTCATATAACGGTACATGTACTTGTTTGGTTTTTAAGGCTAAACATAGCAAAAGTCAGTTTTATTAGTGTGTCCCCCTTATCGAAAGCTTAGGGGCATGCTGTTTTGCGGTTGTCGGTGTCTGTCTGTCTCCATCTGTCCGTCTGTCTGTCAGTCTGAAACTTAAAGTGAAAACTAATATCATTGGCCTTTACGCTAAAGGTATTCCATATACAAAGCTGAAATTTAGTATGTAACCTTCTTTCAATGATGTCTATCTGTTCAATATGACATTCCTCAATGTCATCCATTAACCCTTATCAACCCTTAACATAAAAACTTAACCTGAATACTTAACGTGAAATTTCAACATTGGCCTTTTCTCCAAAATTATTCGATATACAAAGCTCAAAGCTGGTATGACACAATGTGACCTTCTTTCCATGATATCAATAGCAGGTCAAGGTCATCCATGTAGGTCAATATCAACAAGAGATGTTTGTAAAACATATATGCCCCCTCAAGGGCCTACATTTGATGTAGGTCAAAGTCAAAGGTCCAGTTAACAAGGTCCAAGGTCATGGTCAAATATGAAAGGTCTTGGTAGGAGGTGTCTATGTGTGAAATATCAAAGCTGTATATGTAAAAGTAAAATGAAACATAGGCCAGGTTAAAGTTTTTAAAAGTAGGCCAAATGCCAAGGTCAAGGTCATGGTCAAATATGAAAGGACTTGTTTGGAGGTGTCCATGTGTGAAATATCAAGGCTGTAGGTGTAAAAGGACATGATATATATGCCTGGTTTCAGTCTTTTTAAAAGTAGGTCAAACTCCAAGGTCAAGGTTGCAATATTCAAGGTCATGATCAAATTGGAAAGGTCTTGGTAGGAGGTGTCTATGTGTGAAATATCAAGGCTGTAGGTGTAATAGGACATATGATAAAGGCTAGGTTAAAGATTTCTTAAAGTATGTAAAAATCAAAGGTTGAGGTCATACAGGCCAAGGTCATGGTCAAATGTGAAAAGTCTTGGTAAGAGGTGTCCATGTGTAAAATATTGAGACTGTATAGGTAGCATGACATGAGATATAGGCCTAGTTTAAGTTTTTTTAAAAGTAGGTCAAACTCCAAGGTCAAGGTCCAAGGTCATGGTCAAAAGTGAAATATCTTGGTTGGAAGTGACCACGTGTGAAATATCAAGGCTGTATATGTAAAATGACATGAAATATAGGCCATGTTAATGTATTATTAAAGTAGGTCAAACACCAAGGTCAAGGTCACAAGGTCCAAGGTCATGGTCAAATGTGAAAGGTCTTGGTAAGAAGTGTCCAGGTGTGAAATACCAAGGCTGTATGTTTAATAGCACACAAGATATAGGCCCAGTTTAATTTTTTTAAAAGTAGGTCAAACTCCAAGGTCAAGGCCACATGGTCCAAGGTCATAGTCGTATGTGATAGGTCTTGGTCGGAGGTTTCCATGTGTCAAATATCAAGGCTGTATGTGTAAAAGGACATGATATATCAGCCAGGTTAAAGTTTTTTAAAAGTAGGTCAAACTCCAAGATCAAAGTCACAGAGTCCAAGGTCATGGTCAATTGTCAAAGGTCCAAGGTCATGGTTAAATCTGAATGATGTTGATAGGAGGTATCTATGTGTGAGATTTCAAGGCTGTATGTGTTAAAGGACATGAGATATAGGCAAGGTTAAGAATTAAGTGTAAAAATCAACAAAGGGCAATAACTCCAAGAATTTGATTAGCAGAGTTACGGTTCTTGTGTAATGCACCTCTCCACAATGAAATCTATTCACCTGTAAAGTTTCATGATTCTACCATACATATGTTTTGAGTTGTGCTCCGGACAAGAATCAAGTTATAAACTCAACAAAGGGCAATAACTAAAAAAGTTTGATCGGCAGAGTTATGGTTCTTGTGCACTGCACCTCTCCATAATGAGATCTATCCACCTATTAAGTTTCATGATTCTACCTTACATACTTTTTGAGTTATGCTCCAGACAATAATCAAGTTTGAAAATCAACAAAGGGCAATAACTCCAAAAATATGATCGGCAGAGTTACAGTTCTTGTGCACTGCACCTCTCCATAATGAGATCTATTCACTTGTAAAGTTTCATGATTCTACCTAACATAGTTTTTGAGTTATGCTCCGAACAAAAATCAAGTTTGAAAATCAACAAAGGGCAATAACTCAAAAAATTTGATCAGCAGAGTTACGGTTCTTGTGCACTGCACCTCTCCATAATGAGATCTATTCACCTGTAAAGTTTCATGATTCTACCTTACATACTTTTTGAGTTATGCTCCGGACAAGAATCAAGTTATAAAATCAACAAAGGGCAATAACTAAAAAAATTTGATCGGCAGAGTTACGGTTCTTGTGCACTGCACCTCTCCATAATGAGATCTATTCACTTGTAAAGTTTCATGATTCTACCTAACATAGTTTTTGAGTTATGCTCCGGACAAAAATCAAATTTGAAAATCAACAAAGGGCAATAACTCAAAAAATTTGATCAGCAGAGTTACGGTTCTTGTGCACTGCACCTCTCCATAATGAGATCTATTTACCTGTAAAGTTTCATGATTGTACCTTACATACTTTTTGAGTTTTGCTCCCGACAAGAATCAAGTTATAAAATCAACAAAGGGCAATAACTAAAAAAATTTGATCGGCAGAGTTACGGTTCTTGTGCACTGCACCTCTCCATAATGAGATCTATCTACCTGTGAAGTTTCATGATTCTACCTTTAATACTTTTTGAGTTATGCTCCGGACAAGCTTTGGTCTACGGACAGACCGACCGACCTACGGACCGACCTACGGACCGACCTTCCGACCGACACTTGCAAAACAATATACCCCCATTTTCTTCCAAAGGGGGCATAAATATCAATTAGGATAATGATTTTTTTTTTAAATGGCCATTTCGGGTTGCATTTGTGTTTCACAAACACATCTTGTTATATTCCGTTTCGCTCGAATCTACACCTAGCTTTCAAGACAGTAAAGATGTTTTGAACTTGGTAAATCTATTATTTCTTTGTATTGTTTTCAGTCACTACACCTCTAAGCATTCCGTTGCGGAGAACGTCTTCACAGGATTGGTTTGTCTCTACTGTCCGTGGTTATTGCAGAAGCAGCTGGACCAGGGTGGTCATGAGATGTTCTAAGGCAAATGACTTAGGTTTTGTCAAACTCCTTCAAAGCACGTTTGACTAATTCATCAGATAAACCAAATAACCTCTCAGATATTGAAAAAAGAATCTTTCTTTATTTGCTGATTTTCCTACGTTTGCAGAATGACAGCTATAAATGTACACCGTGTAAAGAAAAATTGAGGAATTTTGGGCCATATATTTATCATGTTAACAAATTAAATTTCTTCTTGGCCATAAGAGGTTGCTAAACTTGACTTACTTAACTATCATTTAATCAATGAATAACTCACCAGCTGCCATGTGAAATTTTCTTCTATGAAAATGTTAATAATAGTTCATTTAAACCCTTTCCCAAACGGCAAAATTTTAGGGTGATCCACTTCAAAAACTGCCACAAATGACAAAATGGATGTTATTAAAGATAGGATTTTTGAAAAATGTGGCACAGAAAATATTGAGACAAAAGGAGAAACTGCTGGTTATCAGCAGTTTCTTCTTTTGTTTCAATGTTTTCCCAATCCATTTTTATTAGGGACGTCAAAACCAGGTCTTGTTTGGGAAAGGGTTAAAATTAACTGGTACTAGGTGCTCGAGCAGAATACATTAATAGCAACAAAATGGTCGCGTCAGCAATAAAATTTACTTCCATAATTATACGAGCATATGAAACGTACACGTAATTTCATATGATTTATCGCCTTTAGACGTAAATGTTTCTTGCTACGTCTTTGGTGAATCTTTATCGCAATATCATTTAGAAATACGATACCAAAAGTCGTACCGGGCATGGTGGTGTCAAATTGGCCCCAACTAACAAAATTGCAGTAAATCGTCGACAAATCTGCAAATATGTGACCTAGCCTATATGAATTTTTGAAGCAGAGAAGACGGCGAAAACCGACAAAAAAATTTATAGAAGAGGTCGATCTTTTAAACGAAACCAAAAACGCTTACTAATGAATGAACACATTTTCGCTGAGGAGTAACATTTTTTTCAAGTGTTAGTTAAACAATCCACCAAATCCAACAAATTTCTGACCCTTTTTTTTTTTGCATGAAAGCAAATTCAAATCGGGCGCGTATAAACAAATTTATAGACGATATTCTGTAATTTTTGTTGCAGTTGTAAGGTGATTCCCCACTTTTATTATATTTTAGAAAAAGAAAGAGAAATCTGCCAATATAAGATTAAATACATTGTGTAATGAACCTATGCTAATGTACGTAAACTGTATTTGATTAAACACATTAAGGTATTTAGGGCCTAATTAAAAACAACACTTTCTAGCCATAATAAATGCACCAGATTACGCACACTTGTAAATACACTTCATATAAGTTGAAATACCGTGGCGGATTTCAAGATTATGCTTCAAGAAGAAAATAATCTACAAATATTATTTTACTCTATATTCATATGCAAGGGAAGTAATTTAGAACATTTTTGTCTAATATTTTCCTAAATATGCATTAATTCAAAATTCTAATCCGTACAAAATGCTTATGTTTATATTTGGAATGGAAATGTAACACAGTTTAGTAATAACTAGAACTTTTCAAATTTCGCCGCTGTGCTCATTAGGCCCTTCTTACCTTAACTTGTAATTTAACAGTAGGTACACTTTGTGAACGGTACAAATCAAACCAATTGAATGGTTCTAAAACAATAAATAGGAGGTTATTCACTTTCTATTTTGACCGGTACATTTTTATATGTACAGCTATATCAAAAGGCTGAGACGACCCCCATTAAAAAGTCCACGTCCGATGTCCATTGTCGAAGTCCACGTAAGACGCAAAACTCTATTAGGGGGAGAAGCTACTGTTAATGGATCTGACACCGGCAGAACCGGCAGCACTTGGGTTGATATAAGGAGAATCAGCGGCTTCTGTTTCACCAACATTGCAAGACATCTCTCTTGCCTTAAGGTTTTTATGCTTCCGATCTATTGGGGAACTCATATTTTGTACATGGAAAAACAATTTGCAATGCATAAAAACCTCAATCACAGCGAATAACCATCTAACCTTCCATTTTTACTTCAAAACGAGACAAGGTCAAGGTCAACGAGACACACCCCAAGCGGTATTAACACACCATACAACCAGCTGCGTCGATGACTGTGACCTTATTTGCAAGGGATGCGTGGAAAGGTTTATTTCGTAGAAGCACTGAATATTTATACGCGTATTTGTCAACTATACAATATCAAAGATCTTTAGTTTATTTATAAATGTAAATTAATTTGACCTACCATGCACCTTACGTCAGATGCCGAATCAGTCTTGCTGACTTTCGACACAGCCGGTTGTATGGTGTGTTGAATCTCGCAGAGCACAGATGACGTACCTCTGACATAATTGCTTTTGAAGGTTGGGCATATCGTCGGTGTAAATGCAAAACCTCGTATGTCGGTTCTAGCGATTTTCAAAGTACAAACTTGTGTGTCCAATTTAGACAATTCTTGCAGGTTTTGAGATATTTTTACCAATCAGTATCAATGATACATTATTTATGAACAATATTTCCAAATTTCAAGTAAAATATTTCAGTTTGGGAAAAGTTATTATACCTTATTCCCTCCCGTTTAAAATTTTTCCGAAAACGAGATACGAGGTTTTGCATTTACAACGACGATAATATGTAACTGTTACAAAACAAAAACAGGGACAATAAAAAGCGGATCCACATGTTATTCATTGACTTGGATTTTACTTCTTAATAAAGCTCGACAAGTGCTAACAATGGACATAAATGATCTACCCTTCAGGTTGGTAATTGCATTATGTTATATCTGGTTTGTAATTTTTTGTGCCATTTGCATTTTCGACAGCCTAGCAGGTCTCCCTTTAAAGGGCCATTTCATTCCAATTTCAATTTTTTAAAGTATGTCTTGATGCCAAGATTGGTTATTCTAATGAGTATAAATACTACTAGTTCTTTGAAGTTGTTGCCAATAAGCGAGAAACACGCATTTAAAGTTGAGACATAATCGATAAATTGCATATAAATCCGAACTGTTGTCCACAACAATTTGTTCAATTTTAACACAAAAATATAAATTTCTCGTAAACGGCGCAATATTTTGGCTTGAAATTTTCAGAATTTTCATAAGGAAATATGCTCTTTCAGATAAAAATAAAAGTAAAATTTATGACAAAAAATTCTGAAATGTCACTTTAAGGTAGAATAATTCTAATGCATATTTACTATTGTCGTACATTTTCGACACAAGTCGATAGTATCCGTATCAGTATAGTATCTATTTTTAGCATTAATATTGCTAAATATTACTTCCCTTTGTAAATAAAATTCCCCGAATATCTTTTTCCGGTATAATTCTCCGTTTAACATCAATTTTTTAGAGATATTTTTTGTGTATTTTATATGATTTTGATTGATATCATAGTTTGTATGAGATTAGAAACTTTGATACTTAATGAAACTCCCTATTTAGGAAACAAATTGTAGTATGTATAATGCTCGTTTCTTCCCTTGATACTGGTTAGCTCAATGTACCGAAACACCCGACAGCAGAAGACACATACATGTATTCTAATGAAATCTATGATGTGGTGATCAAGCGCCTATCGTTTGATAACGACGTGTGGATGAGATCATAATTGTTAAGACATTCGCACTCGATTTTCATCACTTCTTTGCCGGCGATACTTATTCAAATGTGCAAACTCGTTTTCAGTTAATTGTAACGTGGTTTGATCCGTGATTTGATCCTTTTTTTAGATTCTTTTTCCATTTAAGTCCTTAGATTTAATATGCAATCCAGAAGAAGTGGTATAAGGAAGCTGTAATAGACTATAAAAAAGATTAAGTACAATTTTGTCTTTAGAATTTGCATCACTTTTTACAAATAGCGATGTTCAATTGGTTACTAGGTAAAGGGTTAAAATGGTGAAAGTCATACCAAATCACAACTGATATGTTATCTTTGCCAACTTCTGAAAGTCTTATACAACGTTTGGGTTTTAGTTATAAGCATATAAGTAAATATGGGCTACGGTTCCCTTCATTTGGGGCATTGACTTCTTTTGGGAAAGAAATAGTGCGTTCGAAAGTATGAGGGCACTAAGAATTACCTTTATATATTTTTAACTTTTGATGGATAAAATGTACATATGTGGATTTTATCTTGTTCCTACACATATAAGAATAATTTTGATATCGGTTTAAGAGAGTGCATGAACTTATTTCTGGCACTGTCACCATTTGTTTCAGAGGCATAAATTTCAAACTAGGAAATAAAGAGGCTTTATTTTTAAACAAGAGGACCATGATGGTCCTATATCGCTCACCTGAACCAAGATGATATGAGCCACAGTTATGTTTGAATCAATTAATATTTGTAGTTATGTTTGAATCAATTAATATTTGTGACATTAAGACTGAAAACAAACTTATGGTCATCAACATTATGTCCCTGTTTCGTCTTTATAGGTCAATATATCTGGTTGTAAAGGGTGAAAACAAAGTTAAAAATGAAAATTTTGTCAATTTCAAGGGCAGATAACTCAGCAACTGCTTGTCTAATTGTGCTGAAGTTCAAACTCATCCATTATCTTATGGTGATTAACCATTATATCCAAGATCAAAGTTTTGTCTTGATTGGTCACCATTAATTTTGTGGTTGTTAGAGTAAAAACAAAGTCGAAACAGCAATTTTGTCAAATTCAAGGGCAGATAACTCAGGACATTCTGGTCCGATCAAACCAAAACAAAAACTCATCCGGAATCTTATATAAGGTCACCAACATTGTGTCCAATTTTTGTATAGATTGGTCAATATTTGTTGATCTATGCTAGAGTGTAATCAATGTCAAAAGTAGCTTTTTTCATTCAAGGGCAGATAACTTCTGACTTTCTAGTCCGAACTGACCCAAAATCAAACTCATCCAAGATCTAATGGTCACTAATATTGTGTTTAAGTTTTGTCTTGATTGCTCAAGAACTGTAGATGCTATAGTGTAAACAAAGTTGAAAACGGTCAAAAACGACAATTTTGTCAAATTCAAGGGCAGATAACTCAAGACTTTCTGGTCCAATCAAACCAAAAATCAAACTCATCCGAGATCTTATGGTCACCAACATTGTGTCCAACTTTTGTATTGATTGGTCACTATTTGTAGATGCTAGAGTGTAAACAATGTCAAAAGTAGCTATTTTTTACATTCAAGGGCAGATAACTCCTGACTTTCTGGTCCAATCTCACCCAAAATCGAACTCATCCAAGATCTTATGGTGAATAACATTGTGTTAAAGTTTTGTCTTGATTGGTCAATAATTGTAGATGCTATAGTGTGAACAATGTCGAATACGGTCAAAAACGACAATTTTGTCAAATTCAAGGGCAGATAACTCCTGACTTTCTGGTCCGATCTGACCCAAAATCGAACTCATGTGAGATCTTATGGTCACCAACATTATGTATAACTTATGTATTGATTGGTCAATATTTGTAGATGCTAGAGTGTAAACAATGTCAAAAGTAGCTATTTTTTACATTCAAGGGCAGATAACTCCGGACTTTCTGGTCCGATCTGACCCAAATTCGAACTCATCCGAGAGCTCATGGTTATACATGTTTTGACCAAGTTTGGTTAAGATTGGCTTATATTTGTAGATGCTAGAGTGTAAACACCAAATTGTTGACAGACGGACGGACATACGGACATACGGACATACGGACGGACGACGGACAAAAAGCGATCACAATAGCTCACCTTGAGCACTTCGTGCTCAGGTGAGCTAATAAGCACGCAGTAATTTAACAAAATATCTCTTATATGCGCACAAGGGTCATATCATTTCACATCAGACGATGGTTAAACATGTTTTTGATAATAAAACCCAAAATCTAGACACATTTAATGTGTTTATGTCCCAAATTCAGATACTTTTTTGCTTTGAGTGGTGGCCGCCATATTGGAATTTTGTGAGTTGGGGGGTGGGATAAGGGAAAATCAAATTTCTAGTAAACCTCTGGATGAATTTCTGTCATATTGCACATATAGATGTCTAATATAATGTACTATCAGACAGAAGTGTCTGTCACCCCAATTTCTAAAGTTGCCATTAGGCGTATTCTACCTTAAAACAACAAAAATCTCCTGATGAGTTCAAACCATTGAACGAAACCGGTTTGGAAGTCAGATCAACTGGAAGCATGTCTCTGTTACCCATCCAGTCATTTTGCAGAACATCTCTGAATAAAGCCTAATTAATTATCTTTCTTGACGTCCAGAATCACAGGCAAAACTAATGCCTGAGACATGCTGGATAATTAAGTGACTCAGTGGAATTTCAGAAAATCGTCATTGTTTCTGTTAATACTTGACCAATTTAGATTGAGGTTGAGGCACAGATGGTGGAAAAATGCAAGGAATAAGCTGTACATGGTGGATTTTTGAAAAATCTGCTGATAAAAAGTTATTGAAGATCAACCAAAATTTTGGTTGATCTTCAATTACTTTTTTATCAGTAGATTTTTCAAAAATTCACCACATCCATCTAATGCGTAACATCTGTCGACTTTGTCTGTTTCAAACCAAATTCAAATTGGTCTACTATTTACAAAATTATTGAAGATTTTCTGAAATTATTGTATCAAGTGATTAACCGCTGAAGTAATGCTGAGACATGCTGGATGAGAGATTCCATGTACATTAACCGTTTGACTTCTGAAAATCATTCATGGACTTCCCCCCCCCCCCCCCCCCCCAGTGACAAAACTCCAATAGCATACTAATAGGGTACTTACTACACATGCAGCATGCTGTTCTATGATATAAGAAAACGTAACAAATATAGCCATATTTTGCTGAAATACAAAGACATCTCTGAATAAAGCCTAATTAATTATCTTTCTTGTGGTCCAGAAGCACAGACAAAAGTAATGCTTGAGACATGCTGGATAAGCAAGTGACTCAGTCGAGTTTCAGAAAATCATCATTGTTTTTGTTAATATTTGACCAATTTGAATTGAGATTGAGGCACAGAAGGTGGGAAATGCCAGGAATAAGCTGTGAATGGTGGATTTTTGAAAAATCTGCTGATAAAAAGTTATTGGAGATCAACCAAAATTTTGGTTGATCTTCAATAACTTTTTATCAGTAGATTTTTCAAAAACTCACCATGTCCATCTAATGCGTGACACCTGTTCATGCGTTTTGTCTGTTTCAAACCGAATTCAAATAGGTCTAATATTAACAAAATTATTGAAGATTTTCTGAAATTATTATATCAAGTGAAGTATAATGCTGAGACATGGTGAATGAGAGATTCCATGTACATTAACCGTTTGACTTCTGAAAATCATTCATGGATACTTCCCCCACAGAAATGACAGGCTCGGTTGACCCCATATGGTTTGATTATACATTAACCCTTTCCCTAATGGCAAAATTTTAAGGTAGTCAAATTTACAAAGCTTCTGTAGACTTCTAAATTTAATGTATGTATTGTTGTTTAAGGTAGAATTTGTGTATACTATAACACAGAAAAACATTGAGGCAATAGAAGAAAATGCTGATTATCAGCATTTTCTTCTTTTGCCTCAATGTTTTCCAAAGCTTTTTATTAAAGGCACATCAAAACCAGGTATTGTTGTGGAAAAGGTTAAGCTAGCTTTTTTACCAGCCTTCCTAATACACGGTGGGTAACCCACGTGACTTTTTGGAAGCGTACACACGGAAAAATCGCCCGCTTCAAGGTATGTTTTGTTTAATTTCTCAGCTTATACTCTACGGATTTTGAAGAGATAAAGTGCATGTAACGCGCCTTTTAGAGGGCTATTCCCGGCTCTAACTCACTCTGCCCAAAATCCAGTGGTTTCTTCAAACATTCGAGCCAAAGTTTTTTTTAGTGCAAACCGAACGCGGGAAGCGTTCACATTTATAGTCCTAATTGTCAAGTTTTAGCTTTACCAGCCCATTTACACGAATGAATTGTATACGCACGTACCGTCTAGTTAATATATTCTTTAAAAATCCAAGGGTTTTGGTCAGAAAAGCGTTAATTATGATGTGATCATTAAAATAACGAAATGGGAAGCGTACACATCTGATTCAAAATGGTAAGCGTACACACACAATACGCTGAGAAGGGAAGCGTACACTCTGTTGGTTTTTGGGTTGGTCGCATAGTCACTGATTTAGTCACCTATTTACTGACCTTTACACAGCACGGTGGAGATTGTGCATCGCGGGGTGGATAAGAACTAAGGCAAAACTTGACCTGCTTCAGGTAAGAAATTGTGCAATAAATTTATTTATTTCTGCGTGGATTTTCAAGTGGATTGTTGCAGTTCCTCTGCTGTATGAGTCATAAATGAATACAGCTTAAAAATGATCCCAATAGACCAGAAAAGACGACACAAGGGTCAGGATATACTTCTGCTCGGTCTGGATCGAATTTGGGAAAAGTACCAGACGTTTTCGATTAAGTCACACACCAGAGGAAAGAGATCAGTAATGTGGGTACATGCAAAAATCCTCTCACAAATTGACGCAGAATTAAGAAAGTTATTGCACAATTTCTGGCCTGAAGCGGGGCTATTTTGGCTGCAGTGTTACCATTTTTCTCTCTAGCCGGTTGGGATTTTTTTTGATAAAGTAAAATAACTTTACAAATATGTCATACATTTGAGTAAAGAGGTCAGTGAGGCGGTGCATATGCAACAATCCGCTTGAAATTTGACGTAGAAATAAGAAAGTTATTGCATCCACAATTTCTTACCCGAAGCTGGGGTAATTCAAGCCGTGGTTACGAGACTTTATAACGACACCGATGGTTTATCAAAATATACCGGCAAACCCAGTCTATTTTTTCCAGTATGTTTTTCGTAGCTCAAATTCATTGCTTTGGATCACAACGAAATAATATTGATGAAAATAGCAAAACCATATTTATAACTGATATAGTCCAAAAACATTAACCTGGGAAATCTGCATTTGTAATGACCAAAATTCGGCAATGTTTTGTTTTAAGGAATGAATGCAATTTTTTTCATGCTGGTATGAAAAAGAAAATCTTATCACACTGAATGAATCCACGAAGCGGTTCAAACAAAAGTGTGATTACATTTTCTTTTTCATACCTGCATGAACTCCGTAAATAAAATTTCATTCATTTCTTATAACTTGATAGTCTAAGACTAAAAAATAATGCGGCGTAATTCAATGTTTGACAGGGAAAGTGGTTCTGGCATTTTTGTTCATGAGGGACCATTTTTTCTCAACCAATCGGAACTCCCGGATTTTAATGAAATCAATAAATTATAGGACCCTCAACTAACGGAATCTGCACACGTAAATCAAATTGTTCCGTGCCAATTTTCACAAAGATTTATTTATGTTTTCATATTATAATTGAAATGGTAGAATTTCTACCGTAGTCTTTTGTTATTTAACTATTGTTCTTAATTAGGCTTCTCAATAAATAATCCACTCGGGCTATCGCCCTCATACATGTAGATTATTAATTGTACCGTTGTACACAGAACTGTTGTTGAATGACGATAGATCACGGTAGAAATTCGATCATTTCTTAAGCATGCACATCCTAAAGTTTAACTTCTTTTGGACTAAATAAACAATGTTTCAATGAGATAATGATCTTAGCTGTTGAGCGGGACGTAAAAATCCATTCAATCCAATTTCTTAAAGTGACATTTCACATTCATTTCAGTTTTAACAAGCAAATTCGTTGAATTGATATCCCCCGCCGAACATATTTTCATTGTCAATAAAGTAGCGCGGAAACAAATATAACTCTGTATGTATATGGCTTCAACAGAACGAATATCACTCTGTATGTATATGGCTTTAACAGAACGAATATCACTCTGTATGTATATGGCTAAAACAGTCAGGGGCAGTAACTCTTAATTTGGCGGTTGAACCAGGTAACCCCAACAGCTGTGTGCCAAGTTTCATTGAAATCCGGTTTATAGTTTTCAAGAAATAGCGCGGAAACGAATATCACTCTGTATGTGTATGGCTAAAACAGTCAGGGGCAGTAACTCTAAATTCGGCGGTCGAACCCGGTAATCCTGACGATATGCGCATGTCCACTTTGTAGTGAAGCTGTGTGCCAAGTTTCATCGAAATCCGGTCTACAGTTTTCAAGAAATAGCGCGGAAACGAATATCACTCTGTATGTATATGGCTTAAACAGTCAGGGGCAGTAACTCTGAATTCGACGGTCGAACCGGGTAACCCCGACGATATGCACATGTCCTCATTGTAGAAAAGCTGTGTGCCAAGTTTCATTGAAATCCGGTTTATAGTTTTCAAGAAATAGCGCGGAAACGAATATCACTGTATGTATATGGTTAAAACAGTCAGGGGCAGTAACTCTAAATTCGGCGGTGGAACCGGGTAACCCCGACGATATGCGCATGTCCACTTTGTAGTGAAGCTGTGTGCCAAGTTTCATCGAAATCTGGTGTATAAATTTCAAGAAATAGCGCGGAAACGAATATCACTGTATGTATATGGCTTAAACAGTCAGGGGCAGTAACTCTGAATTCGACGGTCGAACCGGGTAACCTCGACGATATGCGCATGTCCTCATTGTAGTAAAGCTGTGTGCCAAGTCTCATCGAAATCCGGTCTATAGTTTCCAAGAAATAGCGCGGAAACGAATATCACTGTATGTATATGGTTAAAACAGTCAGGGGCAGTAACTCTAAATTCGGCGGTCGACCGGGTAACCCCGACGATATGCGCATGTCCACTTTGTAGTAAAGCTGTGTGCCAAGTTTCATCGAAATCCGGTGTATAGTTTTCAAGAAATAGCGCGGAAACGAATATCACTGTATGTATATGGCTTAAACAGTCAGGGGCAGTAACTCTAAATTTGACGGTCGAACCGGGTAACCCCGACGATATGCGCATGTCCTCATTGTAGTAAAGCTGTGTGCCAAGTTTCATCGAAATCCGGTCTATAGTTTCCAAGAAATAGCGCGGAAACGAATATCACTGTATGTATATGGTTAAAACAGTCAGGGGCAGTAACTCTAAATTCGGCGGTGGAACCGGGTAACCCCGACGATATGCGCATGTCCACTTTGTAGTGAAGCTGTGTGCCAAGTTTCATCGAAATCTGGTGTATAAATTTCAAGAAATAGCGCGGAAACGAATATCACTGTATGTATATGGCTTAAACAGTCAGGGGCAGTAACTCTGAATTCGACGGTCGAACCGGGTAACCTCGACGATATGCGCATGTCCTCATTGTAGTAAAGCTGTGTGCCAAGTCTCATCGAAATCTGGTCTATAGTTTCCAAGAAATAGCGCGGAAACGAATATCACTGTATGTATATGGTTAAAACAGTCAGGGGCAGTAACTCTAAATTCGGCGGTCGACCGGGTAACCCCGACGATATGCGCATGTCCACTTTGTAGTAAAGCTGTGTGCCAAGTTTCATCGAAATCCGGTGTATAGTTTTCAAGAAATAGCGCGGAAACGAATATCACTGTATGTATATGGCTTAAACAGTCAGGGGCAGTAACTCTAAATTTGACGGTCGAACCGGGTAACCCCGACGATATGCGCATGTCCTCATTGTAGTAAAGCTGTGTGCCAAGTTTCATCGAAATCCGGTCTATAGTTTCCAAGAAATAGCGCGGAAACGAATATCATTGTATGTATATGGCTAAAACAGTCAGGGGCAGTAACTCTAAATTCGGCGGTCGAACCGGGTAACCCCGACGATATGCGCATGTCCACTTTGTAGTAAAGCTGTGTGCCAAGTTTCATCGAAATCCGGTCTACAGTTTTCAAGAAATAGCGCGGAAACGAATATCACTCTGTATGTATATGGCTTAAACAGTCAGGGGCAGTAACTCTAAATTCGGCGGTCGAACCGGGTAACCCCGACGATATGCGCATGTCCTCTTTGTAGTGAAGCTGTGTGCCAAGTTTCATCGAAATCCGGTCTATAGTTTCCAAGAAATAGCGCGGAAACGAATATCACTCTGTATGTATATGGCTTAAACAGTCAGGGGCAGTAACTCTGAATTCAATGGTCGAACCGGGTAACCCCGACGATATGCGCATGTCCTCTTTGTAGTGAAGCTGTGTGCCAAGTTTCATCGAAATCCGGTCTATAGTTTCCAAGAAATAGCGCGGAAACGAATGTCGGACGGACGGACGGACGGACGGACGGAAGGACGGACGGACATGGCAAAAACAATATCCCCCCCGAAAAATTTTTTCGGCGGGGGATAAAAAATATGTCTTGATGCAAAGATTGTTTATTCTAATGCGTAGAAATGCTATCAGGTTTTCGAAGTTCTTGTTTATAAGCGAAAAATACACCTTTAAAGTGAAGCCAGAAATGGCAAATTTTATATAATTCTGAACTGTTGTCCACAGCAACATCTTTAGTTTTAGCACAATATATATTTCTCGTAAACGGTTCAATATTTTGGCATGGAATTTTCAGAATTTTCATTTGAAAAGATGCTCTTTCAGATAGAATAAAAGTAAAATTTATGTAAAAATAATTGTGAAATGTCACTATAAACCGAAGCTGTTATACGCCATAAATGTAGCCATTATCAATAAAATATGGTTTTATTTTAGTTATATTTGATTAGAAATATTACCCAGCACTTGAAAAAGGGAAACACATCAGTGTGTACACTTCCCTTCTCAGCGTATTGTGTGTGTACGCTTACCATTTTGAATCAGATGTGTACGCTTCCCATTTCGTTATTTTAATGATCACATCATAATTAACGCTTTTCTGACCAAAATCCTTGGATTTTTAAAGAATATATTAACTAGACGGTACGTGCGTACACAATTTATTCGTGTAAATGGGCTGGTAAAGCTAAAACTTGACAATTAGGACTATAAATGTGAACGCTTCCCGCGTTCGGTTTGCACTTAAAAAAAACTTTGGCTCGAATGTTTGAAGAAACCACTGGATTTCGGGCAGAGTGAGTTAGAGCCGGGAATAGCCCTCTAAAAGGCGCGTTACGTGCACTTTATCTCTTCAAAATCCGTAGAGTATAAGCTGAGAAATTAAACAAAACATACCTTGAAGCGGGCGATTTTTCCGTGTGTACGCTTCCAAAAAGTTACGTGGGTTACCCATCGTGTAATATATACTAGCCATTTCCAAACCAGCTTTGCTTTTGATTGCCACAGTAGATAGATTGCTTGCCTTGAGTTTCATAGTCTTTTCAATGGCTGAAATTATTATGAAGATTGGCTCATGGAGACTAGATTTAGATAGAAGTTTCACTGTTTGGGAAAGGGATCAAATGCATGGGTGATAGGAAATACAAACTTCATCAATGACAAATAGTCTCCAGCAATGACAAATAATGGATAATTCTGTACAAAAGCTGGGTCAACAAATAGGATTGTATGTTCACCACAGACAGGCCATATTAGACAAGAAAACTTAACGACTAGAAAACCAGATTTGGTCAATATCTTGTCTCACATTTGACAAAAAAGCTAATGATAAGTCTCTGTTGTTAGTGCACATAAAAAGCAATTTTAATACAGCAATAAGCCAAATGGGAAAGATGTTCTTAAATTGTAACCTTGGTATTTGACGAATATATATGACATTGAACTTGGCATTGAAAATGGTCTTATCATAAGGAAATCACAATGAAATATAAGAGCTGCATTTTCAAACTTCATTAGTCATGACCATAGTTAGATTTTTTTTTCAAGATGTCATTTTATTGCTATCTTTTAAAGAAATGTGACTGGTCAGTATTTTTGTCTCAATCTAGACCTGTTACCTGCAATTGATACCCAGAATTTTTCTGTATTTCCCTCAGTGAGTTCAATGACACAAAACATTTTTTTCTTTTCAATAACATTTATAATTTGATGTCTTGGGTTACTTTAATCGTTCTACAGTTCATTGTAATCTGTGCTAATTACCTAAAAAAGGAGTTTCATAGCAATGGATTTTGTCATAAAAATAGACAGTTATGTTTTGATAAACTGTTGGTATTAATATAAAATCTCGCAACTACGGCTTGAATCAAGCCATAGTTACAAGATTTTATATCAACACCTACTAAATAACATTGTTTGTCCAAAATTATGTCACTGTTAACAAGATAAAATCGTTCCCTGTTCATTGTCATCTGCGCTAATTACCTAAACGGGGGTTTTCATAGCAATGGATTTTGTCATAAAAATAGACCTTTATGTTTTGATAAACTGTTGGTGTTTATATAAAATCTAGTAACTACGGCTTGAATCAAGCCGTAGTTATTGTTAAACCGAAGTGACCGTGCGCTATGAATATTTATAAACAAACGTAATCGTCTGCAATGTTGACAATAATGAGCGCAAGGTTACTTTGGTTCAATAATACAAGATTTTATATCAACACCTACGAAATACCATTATTTGTCCAAAATTATGTCACTGTTAACAAGATAAAATCGTTCCCTGTTCATTGTCACCTGTGCTAATTTCCTAAACAGGAGTTTTCATAGCAATGGATTTTGTCATAAAAATAGACCGTTATGTTTTGATAAACTGTTGGTGTTGTTATAAAATCTCGTAACTACGGCTTGATTCAAGCCGTAGTTACAAGATTTTATATCAACACCTAAGAAATAACATTGTTTGTCCAAAATTACGTCACCGTTAACAAAATAAAATCGTTCCTTGTTCATTGTCATCTGTGATAATTACCTAAACAGGAGTTTTCATAGCAATGGATTTTGTCATAAAAATAGACTGTTATCGTTTTGATAAACTGTTGATGTTAATATAAAATCTCGTAACTACGGCTTGAATCAAGCCGTAGTTACAAGATTTTATATCAACACCTACGAAATAACATTGTTTGTCCAAAATTACGTCACTGTTAAAGGGGCCCATTCTAGGTTTTTATGCTTCCGAACTGTTCGGGAACTCATATTTGTGCATGGAAAAACAATTTGCAATGCATAAAAACCTCAAACACGGCGAATAACCACCTTTCCTTTGCTATAGATCAATCATACACTTCAGGTTGGTAATTTCATACGCTATTTCTGGTTTGTAATTATCGTGCCATTTGTATTTTCGACAGCCTAGCTGGCCCCCATTTAACAAGAGTAAATCGTTCCCAATTCATTGTCATTCTGCGCTAACTAACTAAACAGGAGTTTTCATGATTTCCTATAATTGACAAAGCTGGTATCTCCACAATATAAGGTTTTGTTTATGTAGCACTTAAGACTGATAGATTGAATGCGAAAACAATTCTAGAACAAATACAAAATCAAGAAACTCATTAATAGGCGGGAAATTATATAGAACACAGTCAATTGCTTTTTATTGGGAGTTTGTAGGCAGGTGCCCTTCCACAACTCTGATGGCGAAATTTATGGCAATATTTACCAACAATAAAGTTTTTACGTCTCCAAATTAAAAATCTATGGCAGGTGACAAAATGGTTTGTTAATGAAAACAGACTTTGAATACATCAAGTCAGAGAAAATACTCAGGGAAAAATGCTGGTAATCAGCAGTTTCTTCATTTCCACTAATGCTCTCTGAAGCTGTCCTTTCTAGGAACCATAAAAAGCTATTTCGAAGAAGGTTTTATTGAAACCAAATGACTTTGGCTCATCAAAATGCAAATGAGCAATGATCTGGAAAAAAGATCTCTCAAAGGCGTACGAGGACAACATGGACACAGATCAGTCAGTGAATATCGTCGGTATAAATGCAAAACCTTGTATGTCAATTTTAGCAATTTTTAAAATAAAACCTTGTTGGTCCAGTTTAGAATATTCTTGCAGGTTTTCAGCATTTTGACATATCAGTATATCTGACACATTATATCCATGGTTTTTTGAAGCAGTTGATGATAAATTATAATGAGCACAAGTTAGAGTCAATTCAGCGTCTTTTAGTTGAAAATTTCCATCCGATTTGTAAAATAATAAGTGCTTTTGGCTTGTTGACTTCAGGAAGAAAATGATCTTCACCTTTTCGCCAAAAAAAAAATAATTATCTATGAATTTCTCAGATGGCAAATATATAGACTGTTTTCCTCTAAACGTAGCAGCAGATGACAAAACAATAAAAACAGTTCCAATCTAAAAGTTATCACAGATGACAAAATCAATGTTTGGTAAATATTGGATTTAATACAATATTATACACTGGAAATATAGAGGCAAAAGGAGAAAATGCTGGTTATCTATTATATTATAATAATGTTAACACATGTGCATTTTATAGACATTTTTTTATATTATTACAACAGTCCAAATTAAATTAACATCTTAAAGCATTAAATAAAACATACATGCAACACAAGCGTCAAAATCAATGTTACTTCAGATAAAAACTTTGAACTCAGAGATACAAAAAACATTTAGGGGTAAGGAGAAAATACTCGTAATCAACCTTTCTTCTTTTCCCTTACCATTTAATTAAGCACTCATTTTAAAAAGAATTTAAAAACCAGAAACTGTTTGAAAACATGCTAAAAGATAAGCAAAATCAAACTTACACTTGCTGACATTGCCTGATCCATATCAACAAGAAAACTCCAGCATCAAAAGATTAAATTTTAACATTTTCCACTTTCATGATGGTTCTGAATGATTGCAAGCAAAGATCATTCACAATTCATTCACCATTTCCTAGAACATGTGTTTTCTATCGCTAAGTGAACTTTTCACACATGAAATGACTTTCACATTAAACAGTCACGTACAAGTTTTTCAATTGAACATTTCTGGTAATCGGCCTATAAACCTAATAGTGTTCAGGCCATTTAGAACTGATATTTTCCATGTTATAGATTTGCCTAATTACTTCTTGAACCATGGAGAATTTGACCATTGTTTAAAACATAAAAATTTGCCTTTTTACTTTTTGACCATGGATTATTTTGACCATTGTGTCACACATTATAAGTTTGCCTAACTACTTTTCGATCATTAATTATTTTACTCCTTGTTTTAGACATTATGAATTTGTCTTACTACTTTTTATCATGGACTATTTTTCAAGTGTTTTATACATTATAAGTTTGTCTTATTACATTTTGACCATGAATTATTTTGCCCACTTTATTTACACATTATAGGTTTGTCTTATTACATTTCGACCATGATTTATTTTTTCAATTGTTTCACACATCATAAGTTTGTCTTATTACATTTTGACCATGGATTATTTTGTCCATTGTTTCACACATTATAAGTTTGTCTTATTACATTTGACCATGAACTAATTTGTCCATTGTTTCACACATTATAAGTTTGTCTTATTACATTTCGACCATGGATTATTTTGTCCATTGTTTCACACATTATAAGTTTGTCTTATTACATTTCGACCATGATTTATCTGTCCATTGTTGCACACATCATAAGCTTGTCTTATTACATTTCGACCATGGAATATTTTGTCCATTGTTTCACACATCATAAGTTTGTCTCATTACATTTTGACCATGGATTATTTTGTCCATTGTTGCACACATTATAAGTTTGTCTTATTACATTTCGACCATGGATTATTTTGTCCCTTGTTTCATATATTATAAGTTTGTCTCGTTACATTTCTACCATGAACTAGAACTGTCGCAAAGCGGACGAATACCCCCCCACTAGGGCCTTGTCACTGAAAAAGTGCTATCGGTCAAAATGCTCTTGACTTAGAGCATAGAAACGGATTTTAAACAAAGTCCAACTGTGACCTTGACCTTTGACCTTGGTGACCCCAAAACAATAGGGCACCTCCAATGGTCATGGGCAACAACTGTGTAAAGTTTCATGATCCTAGGTCAAACGGTTCTCAAGTTAGAACACGGAAACAAAATTGTAAATTTTGACTACTCCCCCCCCCCTTAAAAACTTCAAAGTGGCATAACTCTTAAACCAATAAATTGATCAAGATGAAAATTGCAGGTGCACAGCTTCAAATGATAGGAAACATCCTGATAAAATTTCAGAAAAATTGGTCTAAAACTGTGGGAGGAGAAGAGGACACAAGATTATGTCCACCCCCCCCCCCTTAAAAACTTCCAAGTGGCATAACTCTGAAACTAATGACTGGATCAAGATGAAAATTGCAGGTGCACAACTTCATATAATAGGGAACATCCTGATAAAATTTCAGAAAAATTGGTCAAAAACTGTGGGAGGAGAAGAGGACACAAGATTATGTCCACGGACGGACGGACGGATGGACAGACGGACGGACAACCTGATTCCAGTATACCCCCCCACAACTTTGTTGTGGGGGGTATAATTATTTTGTCCATTGTTTCACACAACTCAATAAACTCAATAAACTTTAATTCAGACTTGAACGATGGTCGTTCCTCGTCATAAACACATATTTACAACATATTTACAACATACAAAGACAAAATGTTACATATATACAGGAGAGTAATTTATAATGAAAAATAGTAGAAAAATGTTAAGGAAAAAGGAGAGAAAAAATCTATAATAAGTTTGTCTTATTACATTTCAACCATGATTTATTTTGTCCATTGTTTCACACATCATAAGTTTGTCTTAATACATTTCGACCATGGATTATTTTGTCAATTGTTTCACACATTATAAGTTTGTCTTATTACATTTCGACCATGGATTATTTTGTCCATTGTTTCATACATTATAAGTTTGTCTTATTACATTTTGACCATGGATTATTTTGTCTATTGTTTCACACATTATAAGTATGTCTTATTACATTTCGATCATGAATTATTTTGCCCATTGTTTCACAAATTTTAAGTTTCTGTTATTACATTTTGACCATGGATTATTTTGTCCATTGTTGCACACATTTAAAGTTTATCTAATCACTTTTTGGCTTCACTCTTGGACGTTTAAGTGTTTTTTGCGCCTCTGTGAATGTTAAATACATCATCAAAAACATGAACTAAGCCTACTCTTATAATCAACATGACATGGACGTTTGCATGAAGAATTTTCTTCCGAGGTCATCCAAGGTTTGAAATTAATTTTGGGGCTCATTTAACATGGCCTTTCTGGAGAACATTATTATGCTCATTATTAGTTGATTATACAACATCGCAAACAAGAACTTATTCTCTCTGAATGAATAATAATTTAATTGTGTTCAAAGAGTGTCATCAAGAATAATGTGAAAAATCTAGATCTAATCAACAAATAAAGTTGAAAAAAAGTTGGACAAAGTCATACAGAATTCAATTTCTTGAATTACTGTAAAAAATCAACCTTTATGGATATCAAATTACCGTAATTATTCTAATAAACGCCTGGACATTTATTAGAAACATGGCCGATAGAAGAGAAGGGCCTGGGGTGGGTGTTTATTAGAGGTATCCTAATTTTGTTAGTCAAAAATAGCAAATCAAGAGTAAATTCATGGACTCGAAATTCAGCATTTGGAATTTGGCTAAGTTTTGCCAAAAGGAATGCAAAATATGATTTTTCGATGCAATTCCTTCATTTTCCCAGCATGTCTATTTTTGAATGACTTCTTACATAAAGTTACAGACCCATTAAAAGAAACATGAGAACGCTATATAAATGCTATTTAGACAGGCCCCCCTGAATATCCTTCAAGAGACTGCCAAAAATCAGTGTAATATTTCACCAGTCTGAATTATAAAAGATAAATTATCAATCAGCAATTCTTTTTATTTTCAGTTTTACATCTTAAAATTGGACAAAAATTGACATTTGTTAAACCATCAAACAATAGGTATCTGATTATGACATGTAAACAGAATAATGGGTACAAAAACCTTGAAGAAAAAGAGGATAATCACAGTGTAGGAGCGGAAGTGTGTGAACACTTGTCTTTGAGTGATAACTTGTGTGTCTGTACATCGAGGAAACGCAACTTGGTAAACATCAGCGGTTGACATTGGTAAGAATTTATGTTCTTTTCTGCATAAACACAACACTTTTGTCTGATCATTGTACCAATCTCTTTATTTATTATTCCCTGTAATATTTTTAGAGCAATCGGAGCTATTAGTTCTAGATTTAAGTGATTTTAGGCCCGATTCACTTAGGCATGAACTAAAACGGGTGATTTAGCTGTTACGAATCGCAGTTTTCATTCGAATAGATGCATACTGTAGGGTATTTCGCGACAAAATTTTCATTCACAGCTCGTGCATATGTGTGCGTTGAGATTTATATAATTATTTGGTTAGGAAACCGTCTAAAACTTCCAATTTTTGCCGTTTAAAAAAATATTTATTTTGTACAATCGTTTGTCAAGTCCTGTACAATAGCCTGACCAGAAATATTTACTTTTGTACAACGGCTTGAATTGCATATGTGACATGTTGATTGCAATAAATGCGTCTTTACCTCTTTTTGCATTATATTCGACTGATGTTTTCATGATATTATGCTCGCCCGTAATAGATACAGAGAAAACATGTCGGGAAAATAAGAAATTTTTGCATGATGGAGAATCACGTGACATAATCATATAAAATCTTCCATAACTAACCTAATATTTGATTTACACCGACGAAATACTATACTAAAGTATAATTGAAGTCTCAATCTTCGTCAATCTGTTATTTAAAATCCGGCTTTAACCGATATCAACATTTGACAGGGACCAATTACAGTTGGCGCCACATCGTATGACACGTGTTTATGTTTTGTTTAACGTTCAATTACATTTGAACAAAATATAAATATTGTGCCATACGATGTGGCGCCAACTGTAATAGTCATCATCCACATGACCCTGGGAAATCCATAATAGATTATTTTTACTGTAACCAAACAGATCTCCTGATTGGATCTCCTGTTATTGTTGAACCGAAGTAACCTTGCGCTCATTATTATCAATATTGCATACGATTACGTTTGTTTATAAATATTCACAGCGCACGGTCACTTCGGTTTAACAATATATATAATTTTACAAAACACAATTGTAAACACACGATTTTGCACTGAAATGTGATTTCAACGAGGCATACCTAGCGGTTTTTAAAAGTGCGTAGCATGGCGAATGGCACAATCAAATGCACCTACTGTACACTTTATCCCATCAAATCCGTTGAGTATACACGCGGTATAGTCACGTGACATTTTCCATGGACAGCAAGCTGAGTTAATAGTGTCTTTTGTGGTGAAATATGACAACGACATGTGATGATAAAAAAATAGCGAGTTTAAATTGGCGAGGAAAAGAGTGATTTCGATTTATAGAAATATAGAACCTACTATCCTTAAATAAATCGACGTAATACTATCTGTAGACAGCTACTGTAGGCCTACTGTCACGGCAAATGTTACTGTAAGTTAACACCGGATTTCAATCATATTGGGTCATGAATAAAAAAAAAACAATTTGTCCGATATCCGTGGCTTTCTTAAAACACGAGCAACTGTGTGCGTGTTTAACATCACATTCACCAGAACTCGGCGTGCCAAACACTACAGCACTTTACGTGTGTTTAACATCTTTTTCGTAAATAAACTTAAAAAAGACAAAAGGGACCTTGTAAATGGACTAGAATGAAATGCCATCGTTCAAAAAGGGTCTGGAAATATACTGTGTGAATTGAGGGTTCTTTGGGCTGGAAAAAAGGCTATAAATATGATGCGACGTGCTTAACACACATCCAAAATTTTCGCAATTTTGGAAATATTCTTTAAGTGTTCTCTAAATACAGCGAACGGATAATGGAAAGTTGGGTATCTGTGAAAACCCTAGACAACAGCGGGTTCTTTAGGATAGGTGGCTTGTCTGAGAAACTACGTAGACTGAATACATACCTTTCCAAAGTTTGAGTTTTCACGCCAAACGGTCATTTCGTCGCCATTTTTTCGTGTTCAATACCATTGTCAATCACGTGATTCTCCCCATTGAATTTACATATATTGGAATATACAGTAACCTTTCGTCACGGCACATGGTTCGATGTAGAATAGGGCACAATTATATTTAGTAAACAGTGACATAATTTCGGACAAACAATATTATTTCGAAGGTGTTGTTACAAAATCTCGTAACTACGACTTGATTCTAGCCGTAGTCAAGAGTTTTCAAAAAGGCACCGACGGTTTATCAAAACATAACGTTTTGCAAACCAAGTCTACACGTTTAGCACAAAATTCGTTGAGCTATTATATAAACTGATTCATCACTCTAAAATAAATTTTGAAATATAGGTAAAGAAAGAAGCATATCCTGTGGAACATTGGATAACAAATTAAAGAAGATTAACCCAAATTTCGTGTTTGTGTTGATATTGAATTTGTAATCCGTGTGAAATATAGGCAAGTGACATTACAAACTGCTTGTAAGCGATTGTACAATGAATTCATAAGGGAATTGTCATTAGCCAAACGATTGTACATAAAAACTGTCAAAACGCGGACACTTAAATCGGGAATTTTATTGGAATGGACATCATTTCGTCTGAATCATGTTCTTAGTGAAAAAATACGTACATAAAGGCATTTAATTTTGGGAATAAACAATACGATGAATGTTAAAAAAGCGATAAAAATGGCAATTTTATGTGGTGAAAATCATGCTCCAATTTTCCCATCCAAATGATCAAGGCATTTTGTATGGTTTAAACAGCTCAGACCGGGCGCATATTAGGACGATGCCTTCCATGTTTATTCTAGATTACGACATTACAACAAAATATAAGATATATATCGAAATAATTATCAATCATTAACTTTTTCTTACCTATGTCAACCGCTGATGTTTACCAAGTTGCATTTCCTCGATGTACAGACACACAAGCTATCACTCAAAGACAAGCTTTCACACACTTCCGCTCCTACACTGTGATAATGCTGGCCAACATTTTCTTTATGGTTTTATGAAAATTGTTCTTACATACAAGTTCTGGTCATAAGTGAAATATTTTGTTTTGCTTTCATTAAAATCTTAATTTTGGATAGAGGTAAAAATGATGTATACATTGTAAAGATTACCTAGGATACACTGGAATAAGAGTAAATGGCGTCATAAATAATTTCTTCTTTTCCAAAAATATTTTGGAAAGGTTTTTCTATTGGTTACATTAAGGAAAGGGATTGCAGTGAAAGAATTAATCCTTTCCCAAACAAGACCTTGCATGAGTCCCCAAAAGAAAAGGCTTTGATGGGAAAACATTGAGGCAAAAGAAGAAAATGCTGATGATCAGTATTTTCTCCTTTTGCCTCGATATTTTCTGTGCTACATTTTACATTCTATCTTTTTAGATCCATTTTGTCATCCGTAACAGCTCTCAAATTCGACCACCCTTTTGTGCCCTTTGGGAAAGGGTTAATGGAAAAAACTTAAGTCAAGTTCTTAGAATCTGCCAGGTGTTCTCGAATGATTTCATATTTCAGCATTTTGTGAATGAGTTCTGATAAAAACAGGAATTTTGACAAATTTTTTACACCTTGTGTGCCCGCTTGATGGACAGGTACTTAATTTTTGCCATAAATTCAGGTGTTTTTTTATTAAAAAAATATTTTGAAACAGCTTAAATGTCTGCTAAAGAAATCATTAGATATATAAACATAGCCTCCCAGAAAAGTTTTAGGAGATTTATCCTTCGCGTATCCTTTCCCAAACTTTGTTTTAATGACCCTAGTAAAAAATTTTTTGGAAATATTAAGAGAAAAGAAGAAATTGCTGATGATCAGCAATTTCTCCTTTTCTCTTTATATTTTGAAGATATACAGTACATCTTGCATTCTCACTGCCGTTTTCCACCCACCACCGTGAATCATGGTGATGCAGGGTTAAAAAGGGGCTGTCGCGATGGAAAATCAACGCGATTTTCACCCAATTTTTTTTTGTCCACGGTAGGCAACTAGTTTAGGCAAAAACATGCAAGCTGTACTGTAATTTGGAAATTTTCTGCCTTTGATACCAGTTATTTTGTTATTTTGTAATTAAAGATAAATAATCAGACTACAGAGGAGGGTTCATTTGAACCCCCAAACTCCCTCTGGATTCCTCATGTACACATATTGGCTTTGTGTACAATATAGCAGAGGAAACATCGAGGCAAAAGGAGAAAATGCTGTTATCAGCATTTTCTCCTTTTGCCTCAATGTCTTCCCAAGGTTTGTCTGATAAGGGTGTCAATTTTTTTAAAAACCATGTCTGCTTGGGAAGGGTTGGAAAAACGTGGATATAGATGAGACAGTGTGTATTCCCAGGCTCATCTCATTCCTGCATGCTACAAAAGCCGAGCCCCGATAGCTCAGTCGGTTACGTCCGAGTCTGTCAATCCAGGGGTCGCGAGTTCGAACCCCGGCTTGGCCTTTATCCATTCTGACAGTTGACAAAAGTCATTTGTCCCTCACCAATGGGAGTGAATCATCTATGTAAGAGAGCAGCTGGAGGCTTGGTTTGGATATTGTGGTGGTACTGGTGAGAGAAATACCAGGAAACCACGGTTAGGTGCTCCAGCCGCCGCAATTTGACCATAGCAGTTGAGAACGGCAAGAAAAAACAACAATAAATCAAATCAAATGCTACAAAAGCCCTTTTTCCCTATCCCAATTAACCCATTACTGCACAGTGACACCTATGACTCCCTTACTTGAAAATTGCAGGCTTGGGAAAACATAGTGGAAAATAGAGAAATTGTTTGTGACAAGCAATTTCTCCATTATTTTCCGTAAAGCCTTCGGCTTTCACATGTAGAAAACAGCATATCGTTCCGATATTGTTCGATTACCGCGCTTTAAAGATGAAATCGAGTACGCCCCACGTGACTAATCCACTTCCGTCCCATGTGCTCTCATATTCGTTCCGGCGTTCGACTAGTGAAGACGTGCTTAAAGAAAATTACTTCTATGCGTTTGTATCTACTTATTTCGTTGTTCGTGGTAAGTTGGCTGAACCCCGAGGCCTTTTACTGTAGACGTAGTCTCAGTTTAGTGAACAATTCTTGCAGTTTTACTGTAATTATGGCCTCAAATAATGACGACGCAGTCGTCAGTTGTGACTCGGAAGGCAGTTTTTCGGGGTTCAGCCCGGTTAGAGACTCGGATAATTCTGACGACGACGTCGTTCGGTACAAAGGAAAAAGACAATCTAAACAGACCTCTAAATCCTCTGCCAGAAAAGACGCTCCGAAGGAGAAAGTCACAAAAGAAAACAACAAAAAATCGAAGAAAATGGCGACCAAAACGAGTAAAGATACTAGCCAGGCCCACTCTTCCCGGGACGCTGTCCCGAATTTCGACATTACCAAACTCTCTGAAGCAGACATACAGAGTCTGAGAAACCTTTTGGGCATTAATTCAAATACAGCTGACGACAGTCAGGATGAACTTGTATCTCTAGAGACTAGTGGAACTCCATTATCTAAATTGCCGAGATTAACGGTGGAGATTGATAGTGCCGACATTTCTGGGGGCGAATCCCCTGTTAGGGCAGATAAAAGAATTAGAAACACGGACAGAAACATTCTTAGTGATATGACTAATGCATTGTTTGAAGATGGTGAAATTGTCGATGACAATGAATGGGATTTACCTCGCCTGAAAGCCCCTGTGAAAGGCAAACCTGTTACACAGTCCCTCGCAAACATGATTAATACAGCGTGTACCACGCAATGTGAAACAGAAACTCTTCTTTCTAAATTCAAAGTGCCTGAGAACTGTGAGAAAGCCTGTGCACCTTTAGTTAATAACGAGATTTGGAAAGTTATGGATAAACGTAGCCAGACTTCTGATAGAAGTATTGCTGATATTCAGAACCTTGTCGTGACTGGAATGGTACCCATTATTAAATTGGCGGACATTTTGAAACCCCAAATTTCCAGTAATCCAGAGGCTAAGTCCTTGCTTGCTGATTCTCTAACACTTTTGGGCCAAGTACAGTATAATTTATCCATTCGGAGACGATACATGATACGACCTACTTTGAAAAAGAAGTACCACTCCCTCTGCAACATATCTATGCCGATTTCTTCTAATCTTTTCGGCGACGAAGTGTCCAAGGACATAAAAGCATGTGATTCCCTCATTGGTATTGGGAGAGATCAATATAGTTACAGAGGTTCCTCGTATCGTGGAAGAGGAAATCCGAGATTTCAGAGAAGGGGAAATTATGGCTATAACAACTCATCTGGTAATCGATATCAGCCATATCAGTCTAACAGAGGACAGAATCGGGGGTCAAAAAACTACAAAATCCCCAAGAAGTCACAAACAGCTACCGTGACATCCCCAAACGAATAAATGTAAGTACACAATCTTGTAATGTTGGAAAATTGAGATTTTTCACAGAGAAATGGCATCAATTGACATGTGATCAATGGGTGATAGATGCAATAACTGGTTACAAAATTCATTTTGATAGCATTCCTTTTCAAAACAAAGTACCAAATGAAATCCCTTTTCAAGGTGAACAATGGGACATAGTGAATAACGAAGTAAATGAATTGTTACGGAAAGGTGCTGTTGTCCCAACAGAGTCTGAGGAAGGTGAATTTATTTCTACCTTATTTATCGTACCAAAGAAAAATGGCAAAGGACCTCTACTGATAAGGCGAGAAATCTCCCTAAAAGGCTCAAATGGAAAAGTCATTTTTCAAAACATGCAAATTGATTATTATTTCGAACTGTATTGTTAGATATGTATCTAAATCATATGAAAACTGATTTTGTACGATCAAAACGATTCGACAGGTACAGATAACTCTTGGTTTCTGTACCTACCCCCAAAATTACATTTTCTTACCCCACCGTTATTCATTAAACCAGATTTAAGTTTTCTTTGGTTTTATAAGCAAAAAATGTTCTGTAAATGTAAGGACAATTGGTGTTGAAATCATAAACCATTTTTCGATTTGTCCTTAATGCGCATGCGCATCATTGAAACGAGTTTAAAGGCGAAATCTTCCCGCCAAAATTATGGCATATGGTATATGAGTACTATTTTTAGTATAAAAGTACGTTCCCCCCCGTGACCCAGCAAATCCTTTTTACCAAGGAAGCCTATGATCCAGTTACACAACATATGTCAATGGGAAGCTGGGTCAAGGGGGGGAACGATGTTAGCCAGCCTTGGGAAGGTAGGTGTGCCTCGGTCTTTGGCGGGAAAGTGCGCGTTTAAAGTTGTTTCAATGGTGCGCATGTGCAATACGGACAAAACCAAAGCTGCTATATGATGTCAACACCATTTATCCCTGTATCTGTAGAAAATAAATTGCAAATAAAAATAAAAGAATCTTCATTTTACCTCTTTGAATACCGGTAGTGTAAGAAAACGAAACCATTTAGGTGGGTACTAAAATCAAGAGTTATCTGCACCTATAGAACTTTTAAAATGACATAAAAATCGGTGTTTATTTCCTTTATTTGTCTACCTAACCATAAAGCTTAATTTTGTTTCTCAATTTGTTAGTTTTGAGAATTGACCCATCGAGCTGAGCCTTTTAGGGAGAATTCTCGCCTTATCCGTAGAGGTCCTTTCGACCAGTCATTAATCTTCGATATCTGAATGAATTTGTACACTATGATCACTTCAAACAGGAAACATTTAATGTTGTTCTTGATCTGATACAGCCAAATGATTTTTTCACTTCTATTGATTTAAGTGATGCCTATTTCTCTGTGCCCATTCATAAAGATTTCCAGAAATATTTAAAATTCTCTTGGAGGGGACAATTGCTGAAATTCGTAGTTTTGCCTTTTGGGCTTAAATCGGCGCCTTTTCTATTCACGAAAATACTTAAGCCTGTGTATGCATGGTTTAGACAGCAAAGCATTCGTTGTAGCTATTACATTGATGACTCAATTAACATGAATTCTGTGAAAGAGATCTGTAAGAATAATACTGATACTATGATAGATACATTGCAAGGGCTTGGCTACGATGTGAATTACAAAAAATCAGTACTCGTACCAACCCAGAGAATAACATTTTTTGGCTTCTTAATAGATTCAGTGGTTTTCATGGTTTTTCTACCTAATGACAAGGTCGAAAAAATTGTAAGTAAAGCAAATTGCCTTCTGAATAAAGGACCCGTTATTGTCAGAGATTTGGCTTCATTTATTGGTCTTGTTGTAAGTGCCTTTCATGCTATATTAGAGGCACCCCTGCATTACAGGGCACTGGAAAGAAACAAAATTAAAGGTCTAGGCCCTTTTTGCAATTTTGATAATGAGGTCTATTTAAGCTCAGAGGCTATTGCCGAACTTCAATGGTGGAAAACAAATGCAGCTGTTAAAAATGGAAAAAGAATTAAGTTGCCGCAAGTTGACTTCAAATGTAGAACAGATGCAAGTTCTTTCGGATGGGGCGCAATTGATCTAGATTCGGGTGATTTTGCTCAGGGTAGATGGAAATTCTCAGAGTCCGAAAATAGCATTAAGTACCTAGAATTACTAGCAATATTTCATGGAATTCAGGCTTTTTATTCACAGATGAAAAACTGTCATATAGAGATTCAGTCAGATAATGTCTCTGCAGTTACATACATCAATGACATGGGTGGAATGACGTCTTTATCATTAGACTTGCTTTCAAAAAACATATGGGAATGGTGTTTGAGCAGAAACATTGTTGTTTCTGCTATATACATTCCTGGCAAGGATAATACAGCAGATTTCTTCTCTAGAAATTTTTCAGATTCAACAGAATGGATGCTGAAACATGATATATTCTGTAGAATCTGTCATCATTTCTTCACCCCTGACATTGATCTATTTGCATCACGGCTCAATGCCCGTATTGACAAATTTGTTTCATGGTTTCCAGAACCTGGTGCAACTTACTGTAATGCATTTACCTTTAGTTGGACAGGTTTTAAACCCTACATTTTCCCACCATTTAACTTGGTTGGAAAGGTTATAAACAAAATTCTGAAAGATAAAGTTGAAAATGCAATTTTGGTTTTTCCATTTTGGAAGACCCAGTCATGGTTTCCTCTAATCCTAGAGAACCTTTCTTCTTTTCCTGTTAGACTGCCACGTCACAAGGACCTTCTGGTGTTACCACACAATGGACAGACACATCCACTCAGGAACTCTCTACAGCTGATCGTTGTCACGTTATCAGGCAAAGACTGCGTAAAACAGGACTTCAAAAGGAAAGTACAGACATTATCACAGAATCCTGGAGCAAAGGTACCCGCAAACAGTACAATCTCGCGTGGCGAAAATGGTGTGTTTGGAATCGCCTCAGGTCAGGAGATCCTTTTCAAGCGTCTGAGGTTCAAGTAATTCAGTTCATGTTCTTTTTGTTTAAAATGGGAAAATCCTATTCATGTATCAATACTCATAAAGCCATGCTTTTGCAAACCTTACCTCTTTTAGGCAATAATTGGTGCCAAGATTCAAAATTGATAGCTAGGTTTATGAAGGGTATTTTCCATCATAAACCTCCTTTGCCAAAATACCAGTTTACCTGGGATGTTTCAGTGGTTCTCAATTTCTTATCTAGGCTTTTCCCATTAGAAACGCTCTCTCTTAAGTTGCTTACTTTTAAGTTAGTTGCGCTACTTGCGCTATCAGCATCTCCAAGAGCCCAGACTTTAGCCAACTTACATTTGGACTACATGTTTAAGGAAGAGACTTCACTAACATTTACTTTTCCTCAGTTACTGAAAACATCTAGACAAGGACATTCTTATGTTTTCAAAGTAGAACATTTCAGCAAAGAGTGCTTATGTGCTTTTCATACTTTAATGTTTTATGTTAAAAAGACTAGAGATTTAAGACAAAGCAGACTGCTTCTAGTTTCGTATCAGACATATAAATCTGTTACTACCAGTACTATTGCCAGATGGCTGAGATGTGTCATGGAAATGTCTGGTATAGATATATCCATTTTCAAGGCACATTCATTCAGAGGTGCTACCGTATCTGCTGCTTATAGAAAGGGATGTTCTTTGAGCCAGATTCTTTCAACGGCTGACTGGTCATCAGACAAAAACTTCAGAAAATTCTATCACAGACAGGTCGTCAATGACAAGCAGTTGTCTTTTGCTAAGGCAGTGTTCAAATAAATGTAGTCGAAAGCTTTTGATTACGAGGGTTATTATATGTCAGAATTAAGTTGTAGTTCAGTTGAACGCATGCTAATACAGTGCCAGACTGCCAGTACATGTTGAAATCATATTCGTGTTTTCAGGGATGTTGATTGCATGATGCTTATTTAGCCTAGCTATATATCATTTCTGCTTGCATGTATTTGGCATGTCTTTTGTTTGTTATTACAGTTATATTAGTTCAGCAAGATTTAGTTTAGTTGCTCTTTAAAAATGCTGTTTTCTACATGTGAAAGCCGAAGGCTTTACGGAAAATAATGGCCCCCCATCCAAGCCTTGGTGATGGATGGAGGGCATTATTGGAGTAAAGCCGGAGGCTGAGCATGTAGGAACCCTCCCTGTCTATATGAGTTAGCTGTATACTCTATGTGCTTGAGATGGTAACAACCCTGTATTTCGTTCTCAGTCATTCAGTATGATACGCTTCACCCACCCTGTTCTTTTTCAGCAACCAAATAAATCTTCTGTCTTTAAATTATGAGAGCACATGGGACGGAAGTGGATTAGTCACGTGGGGCGTACTCGATTTCATCTTTAAAGCGCGGTAATCGAACAATATCGGAACGATATGCTGTTTTCTACATGCTCAGCCTCCGGCTTTACTCCAATAATGCCCTCCATCCATCACCAAGGCTTGGATGGGGGGCCATTTTTCACCATGTTTTCTAACCTGATGTGGGCAGATTTTTTTACAATTTCATAAACTTGAAATTGTTGTCCGCATAACCTTTCAAAGTGGAACAGAACAGTCCAACATATTGCTGCCTGGTAATGGGTTATTTGAATCCCCCCCTACTAAGAGTTTGATAGACATTCAATTACAAAAGTAATAGAAATACATCAATAACAATTCAAAATAGAAGTAATGATATAACTCTAACAGTTAGACATGTATCGATAATAAATGTTTTCTATTCAAAATCTTGCAACTTGAGACTTCTTACTAATGTCAATTTAGGAAATGACAAGCTGAAAAATTATCTATTCAATAATTTCTAGACAACACAAGAGCCGGTCATCCACAGGTAATGCTCCCTCAATAAATGTACATCAGGGGCCTGTATTATCAACGATCTTACGACCACGATTTAGTGTATAAACTGTGAAACAAAACATCTGATTGCACTAGAAATCATATTGGACCAATCAGGTTTGTTGTTACAAGTAATTACGCAAAAACTAATCATATGATCTTTGATAATACAGGGCCCAGATGAAGAGGAATTGGAGAAAAATTACTTTTCTACATTAAGGCCCCTTTTCACATGGCGAAGCCTCAAATTGAGAATTGGAGAAAAAGGTTCCTAGGCATTTTATCTCCTGGAGTTAATTCACATGTGAAGTTTCATTAAATGGTCCTAGGGTTTCTGAGATCTGCCTGTGAAAGGACAGACAGACAGACGGGGAGCATAAAACTACAACACTGGCAAAAATTGATAGAAGTGGCAGATTAATGACAAAATAGATGATAGTAATCCTTAGTTTACACAAATTTTAAACTCAGAAAAGACTGCATGAATGAGGTTTTAGATTACACCACTTTCAACAATTTTTCAATCACATATTATGGTGATAGATGCACCTAACCATTTATTTATAGCAAAAGGAGAAAATGCTGACTATCAGCATTCTCTTTTTTTGTCTCAATGTTTTTCCCAAGGTTTTTCTATTACGGACGTCAAAAGAATGTCTTGATTGAGAAAGGTTTAAATAGCAGGGGTTCTGAAATCCATTGTCCGAGTTGCCCATGTTGTCCCAGAGAGGTTACGGACAAGTAGATTTTGCCTACATTTTGCTCTTTAATGTTCATACGGACAACTGACATTTGCCAATCAAACAAACACGGACAAGTAGCCAATTTAAAGATTTCAGAACCCCTGAATAGGAATCCAGGAAATTTAATCGACACAGAATTCAGGGGAGAAAACTCAAACATAGGTAATGAGAAAGCAAACCAAAGTTGTCTCCCTTCCTTGATTATTTCCAAATGATAAAATTTTAGGGTGGTCCAATTTGAACATGGCTTCAGATGTTAAAATGAATGTTAATTACAGTAGAATTTGTGAAAAATATAGCACAGAAAGCGTGGAGGCAAAAGGAGAAAATGCTGATCACCATTTTCTTCTTTTGCCTCTGTTTTTCCAAATCTTTTCTGTAAGGAACTTCAAAAGAAGGTCTTCTTTGGGAAAAGTTGAACAAGAAAGAATTTTTCCTGGCCTCCAAATTCAGGAATTTTGATCGCCACAAAATTCAGGGGAAGGAACTCAATCAGAAGTAATGAGCAAGTAAACAGAAGTTATTTCCCTTTTCTGATTATTTCATGTTCCTCTGATCTATAGTGGAGTAAAACATCTTATTGCTGCTGCTTTTGAACAAAAACAAGACCGGCCCTGGAAGAGAGAGGATCAGAAAACATAGAAAGAAAAGATGAAAATGCTGATAATCAACATTTTCATCTTTTCCTTCTGTGTTTTATGTGCTTAACTGTACTCAAATCCTGTTTATCAACATCAATTTTGTCGTCTGCAGCAGCTTTCAAATCAGATTACTGTACATTTTTGGCGTTTGGCAAAGGGTTTAAACAAGCTATAAGCTTTTTTTTGTTGAAAAGCGAAGATTTTTTTAACAATTTTAGGTTATATTGCTTTTTTCTGGTGCACCCAACAATAAGTTTGTGGCATCAATTCCGAGTCTACCAGAAATCATCAAAATTCTAAAATGGTCCAAATTCAAAGATGATGAAGAATTAGGAAATGAAATGTCTTATAAAAATTAAAAGATGTACTAGAAGAGAAAAAATGTGACCCGTCACGCTAAAAGGGACCTTATCCGAACTCCAAAAATCCAAATTTTGACAAACTTGTCAGACCCAGCGCAGGTAAACCAGATCCCGTATGCAAACAAGAGGACCATGATGGTCCTTAATCGCTCACCTGCACTTACATAGAATGAAAGTCCCAAAGTTGTCAAGTTCAAGAGCACATAATTTAAGATGCGAGATTTATATGATCCAGCTCAAAACTGCTTTCATAATCTTGAATGATCAATATTTGTAGCAGTTACAGTCAAAACAAAGTGGAAGAAAACAACAATTTTGTCACAGTAAAGGGCACATAACTCTGTTCTGGTAAAGAAATTCTTATCAACATTATGTCCAAGTTTTTTTTATTGGTTAATATTTATTGCTGTTTGAGAGAAAACAAAGTCGAAAAAGGCAATTTTGTAACAGTCAAGGGCACACAACTCTGTTTTTTTAATCCAATCAATCTGACAAATTAAAACATTTAAGATATTATGGTCACCAACATTGCGATCAAGTTGTGTCTTGATTGGGCCATATTAATTTTTGTTTGTTAGAGAGAAAATACAGTCGAAACGGTAATTTTATGAAATTAAAGGGTTAATAAGTCTTGTTTTTCTGGCCAAATCAAGCTGAAAATTTAACTCATCAAGGATCTTATGGTCACCAACATTGTGGCCAAGTTTTGCCTTGATTAGTCAATAAATGTAGAAGCTACAGTGTAAACAAAGTCGAAAACAGCAATTTTGTCAAATTCAAGGGCACATAACTCCAGATTTCCTGCTCCTATCACACTGAAAATCTAACTCATCCAAGATCTTATAGTTACCAACATTGTGTCAAAGCTTTTTCTTGATTGGTCAATATTTGTAGATGCTAGAGTGGTAACAAAGTCAAAACTAGCCTTTTTTGACGTTCAAGGGCATATAACTCCGGACTTCCTAGTCCGATCTGACTCAAAATCAAACTCATCCGTGAACTTATGGTCATACATATTTTGACCAAGTTTGGTTAAGATTGATCAATATTTGTAGATACTAGAGCAGTAACAAAGTCAAAACTAGCCATTTTTGACGTTAAAGGGCACATAACTCCTGACTTCCTGCTCCGATGACACTGAAAATCAAACTCATCCAAGATCTTAAGGTTACTAACATTATGGCAAAATTTTGTCTTCATTGGTCAATATTTGTAGATGCTAGAGTGGTAACAAAGTCAAAACTAGCAATTTTGTCACATTCAAGGGCACATAACTCCAGACTTCCTGCTCCTATCACACTGAAAATCAAACTCATCCAAGATCTTATAGTTACCAACATTGTGGCAAAGTTTTGTTTTGATTGGTCAATATTTGTAGATGCTAGAGTGGTAACAAAGTCAAAACTAGCCATTTTTGACGTTCAAGGGCATATAACTCCAGACTTCCTAGTCCGATCTGACTCAAAATCACACTCATCCGTGAACTTACAGTCATACATATTTTGACCAAGTTTGATTAAGATTGGTCAATATTTGTAGATACTAGAGCGGTAACATAGTCAAAACTAGCCATTTTTGACGTTAAAGGGCACATAACTCCTGACTTCCTGCTCCGATGACACTGAAAATCAAACTCATTTCAAGATCTTAAGGTTACTAACATTATGGCAAAATTTTGTCTTCATTGGTCAATATTTGTAGATACTAGAGTGGTAACAAAGTCAAAACTAGCAATTTTGTCAAATTCAAGGGCACATAACTCCAGACTTCCTGCTCCTATCACACTGAAAATCAAACTCATTCAAGATCTTATAGTTACCAACATTCTGGCAAAGTTTTGTCTTGATTAGTCAATATTTGTAGATACTAGAGCGGTAACAAAGTCAAAACTAGCCATTTTTGATGTTCAAGGGCACATAACTCCAGACTTCCTAGTCCGATCTGACCCAAAATCAAACTCGTCCAAGAACTTATGGTCATACATGTTTTGACCAAGTTTGGTCAGGATTGGTCAATATTTGTAGATGCTAGAGTGGTAACAAAGTCTAAACTAGCTATTTTTGATATTCAGGGGCACATAACTCCAGACTTCCTGGTCCGATCTGACCCAAAATCAAACTCGTCTGAGATCTTATGGTCATACATGTTTTGACCAAGTTTGGTTAAGATTGGTCAATATTTGTGGATGCTAGAGTGGTAACAACAAATTGTGGACAGACTGACAGACGGACGGACGACGGACAAAAAGCGACCACAATAGCTCACCTTGAGCACTTCGTGCTCAGGTGAGCTAAAAATGAACATATAGTAAGATAGGGAAAACTTTCTTGATTTAGAAAATAACATTAAAGTGAAAAGTGTTCGCCCTAGTCTGGTTGCGCGGGCTGTGCAGACTGACTAGGATCGATATTTTTCACACTTCCCGTAAGACCCCTTTTAGCGTGATGGGTCACAAATGTTTCCAGAAAGAGGAAAAGTTGAGATGTATGTCTAAGAAAATATTGAGGGAAAACGAGAAAACAATGTTTAACCGTTTCTTCTTTTCTAGCATTTCCTCGTAGGGATGTTTAACCCATTAACAAAGTTTTATTAATCATTTTGCAAATTTGTATATACTACAGATGACAATTTCAAGTAAATTAAATATTTGCATGCTTTATTAAGGAGAAAATATACTGGGAAATAAAGAAATTGCTTGTCTAAAGCAATTTCTTCATTTCCACAACATTTCTTAAAGCCATTATCTTGTATGGAGTCAAAAAGAGTCAATGTGTGGGAATGGCTTAAGCCATCTATAAAATGTAAAAAGTTATCCGCAACAAAACTGTCAGAGATAGAAAGACAGACAAAAAGAGAGACAACAAGCAAAATATTCCACTTTGAGAGAAAAAAAATGAGAAAGAAACTTACCTAATTTGGGTCACATCGGCCTGAAGAAAAAAAATAAGAAAAATAAACCAGCGGTTACTGTAATTTGTTATAATCCATTACTTTTGTAGATCTATAACAAACATAAAGTATAGAAAAAAGTAATAATGTCATAATTTCACAGGGAAAATATTTGCCAGCAACATTCCAAAATCCAGTAACTACAGCTTATTTAAGCTGTAGTTACTTGATTTCTTAATGTTGCCATTATATTACAACCTTGGGACATATAAAGAAATAATTATGTATACGGTAATATAGATGGTCCACTACTTTACATTTTAGAAATTGGATATTATGGTCATATTTTATGACTATATCTTAACACTTTCTAGATTTAACCCTTCCCCAAACAGGACCTGCTTTTGATGTCCCTAATGAAAACTGCTAGGGAAAACATTGAGGCAAAGTAAGAATATGCTGATGATCAGCATTTTTAGCTCACCTGAGTACAAAGTGCTCGAGGTGAGTTATTGTGGTCACTTTTTGTCCAGCGTCCGTCCGTCCGTCAGTCCGTCAACATTTGGGGTGTTTACACTCTAGCATCCACAAAAGTTACTCAATCTTGATCAAACTTGGCCAAAACAAGTACGATCATAAGTTCTTGGACAAGTTCGATTATGGGCCTGATCGGACCAGAAAGTGCGGAGTTATCTGCCCTTGATTGTCAAAAAATGCTGTTTTTAAGTTTGTTTACACTCTAGCATCTACAATTATTGATCAATCAAGACAAAACTTTGACATAATGTTGGAGACCATAAGATCTTGGATGAGGTCAATTTTCAGTCTGATCTGACCAGAAAGATGAGAGTTATGTGCCCTTGAATTGGGCAAAATTGCCACTTTTTTGCTGTATTCAAAAAAAGAGTTAATCTAAGGGAAGGAACTCTGACACTACTTTTATTCAGTATAAGTAGAGTTATCTAGTTTGATAGAGGATATAAATAGATTTGCACTCTAGAATACCATTACCAAACAACAAAATTTTAGCCTAGTCCAAAATCATAGGTGTTGCAGACGACAAGTTCCATTGAACAAAATTTAACATTTTTTGGTCTTTCTTGGTAGAAAACATTGTGGGTAATGAAGAAATTGCTTGTCACAATGTTTTCCAAAGCCTTTATTTTGCGGGGCATCCAAAAGCGCCAATGTGTGGGAAAGGGTCAATCAAGACAAAACTGGGACACAATGTTGGGGACTATAAGATCTCAGATGAGTTTGATTTTTAGTCTGATCTGATCTGAAAGTCAAGAGTTACGTGCCCTTGAATTTGACAAAATTGCCATTTTCGGCTGTTTTCAACCTTTTTTACACTCTAGAATCTACAATTATTATTCAATCAAGACAAAACTTGGACACAATGTTTTGGACCATAAGATCTGGGATTAGTTTGATTTTCAGTCTGATCTAATCAGAAAGTCAAGAGTGATGTGCCCTTGAATTTGACAAAATTGCTGTTTTTTACTGTTTTCGACTTTGTTTAAACACTAGAATCTACAATTATTGACCAATCAAGACAAAACTTGGACACAATGTTGGAGACTATAAGATCTCAGGTAACTTCCATTTTCAATTTGATCTGATTAGAAAGTCAAGAGTAATGTGCCCTTGAATTTGACAAAATTGCCATTTTCGGCAGGTTTCAACCTTGTTTACATTCTAGAATCTACAATTATAAATCAATCTATACAAAACTTGGACACAATGTTGGGAACTACAAGATCTCATATGAGTTTGATTTTCAGTCTGATCTGATCAGAAAGTCGAGCGTTTTGTGCCCTTGAATTTGACAAAATTGTTTTTTTCGGCTGTTTTCGACCTTGTTTATACTCTAGAATCTACAATTATTTATCAATCAAGACAAAACTTGGATACAATCAGGGCTAAAGATAAGTGGAGGTGAAGACATACTAACATTGTTTTTTCGAATTCAAATCCTATGTTGTGGGTACTCATTTGAAACGTCTCGACGAGACGATACAAATGAGTACCTACAACATAGGGTTTGATGATCACTGACAGCATTATTGCAGTTTGAAAAGTCACCACCCCCTCTTATCTGGAGCCCTGTACAATGTTTGGCACCATAATTTAGATCTCGGATGAGTTAGATTTTCACAACCTTATTGACCATAAGTTCTTTTTCAGTCTTAAAGTAATAAATATTAATTGAATTGAACAAAAGTGTTGTTCATATCATTTAGGTTCAGGTGAGCGATATAGGACCATCATGGTCCTCTTGTCTTCTTTTGCCTCAAAATTTTTTTTGCTATTATGTATACAAATCCCTTCTTTATCAACATCAGTCCTACATTCACAGAAGCTTTAACACGGGAACAGTCCAAATTATTGCCGTTCAGGAAAAGGTGAAGTTTTCACCAATATTGACTGTTATATCAATCCTTTCCCTAAAAGTCCAGGATTTGACGTCCCTAAGCAAAAGGACTTAGAAAACATTGTGACAAAAGAAGAAAATGCTGATAATCAGCATTTTATCCTTTTGCCTCAATATTTTCTGTACTCCAATATCTATACACATTTTCAGCCTTTGATATCAATCATATTGTCATCTGCAACAGCTTTCAAATTGGACCACCATAAAATTTTACTGTTGGGGAAAAGAATTAAGCCATTACTAAACAAGACCTGGTTTTGACGTCCCTATAGAATTGGCTTGAGAAAACATTGAGACAAAAGAAGAAACTGCTGATAACCAGCAGTTTCTCCTTTTGTCTCAATATTTCTGAGCTATATTCTACACAAATAGGATTCGGTTTTTCGTTTAAACAAATACGTCATCGTCACGCCTCACTGGTCTAAAAATAGATTGGGAATCCTCTATCGTACAAATATGGAGCTGTGAATCTCGCGAAGTTTTTCCACGATCAGCTTGCTGAAGATGACGTTCTAAGAGCTGGATTACCGTAATCATTTGTTGAGAAACATTCTAATTAAGAGTTGAGAAGGTTGCTGCACTGTCGTGTACTTTTTAAGATAGGTAACTATGAAATAACTAGTTGACAAGTAATGTTTACACATACAGTCCTGCCTAGCTTAGATTCGCCGTGTCGCTCGTGCGTACTCGCGTAAACCCTTTCCAAAACGCCAAATGTCATGTTGGGCCAAACTGAAAAAAGTCTGCAGATGACAAAACGGGTGTGAATACTTTTAGTGTTTTATGTCAGAGAAAATATCAAGGCAAAAGTAGAATGATCATCAATATCCAAAGAAGTTATTCACACTCATTTTGTTTGCTGTGCAGGTCTTTTCAATTTGGTCGATCATCATTTTCTTCTTTTGTCTCAATGTTTTCCCAATACTTTTCTGTTGGGGACGTCAAAACCGGTCTTGTTTAGGAAAGGATTTATCTGGAAAAAAAAAAAACTAGAATTTGTCGCTGAATGTGATTTGATAGGCCTACCCCCATAGGCTTTCAATAGGCCTACAACAGAGGGCAATAACTCATAAAATACGCAAGGTAGAGTTATGCTCATTGTACGTTGCACTCCTCCTTGGTGAGATCTATCTACCCGCGAAGTTTCATGATCATAGCTACTTTACTTTTAGACTTTTCGATGTTTTTTCTGATTAAGCTGTTGGGGAATCTCAAGAAAAAACGTTTGTCATTTCTGGTCTGTCTCCGTATCTGGAATCAATGTTGCATGTTGAATATGCGCAATGTTTCGTAGTTTTAGTTCCCGCCTGCATTATCTATGATCGACTAATATCTCGCTTGAAAATGATAATTTTTCGCTAACACTGTTACGAAAAAATTGTCCGATTCATGACCGATAAACAAAATATTAGACTGGTACCCGGCAAACGTTGTTAAGGGATTTCCCATCAGAAATCTATTTTTAGCACACGAGCCCGCGAAAATCATTCCTTATTCTATCGATAACAACATCAATATTGTCATCTGCAGCAGCTTTTGAATAGGACCAGTCACCACCATAAAATTTTGCCGTTTGGGAAAAGATTAATCTAATTTTGTAGTCTAGTCTCTACAGTTATACTTTCAGTTTAGATCAGCTTAGTAATATATTTAGTCTGGGAAAGTTTTTTATGGGTGAAAATATGATATCTAGATCATATTTTATGACCATATCTTCACCCTCTATGAATTAATTCAATAATATATAAGATATATAGCTGTAATTTACAGTAACTTACACAGAATACTGAAGGTTCCAGACAAAATTTATAATGATTTGGTTTGAAAAATATAATGTACGAGGGCTGTTAATAAAGTATCCGGAATGGTTTCATAACTTTTTTATTTGTGTACTAATTGAAATGAAATTTTCAACACTTATACTTTGGAGACTTTTATTTTTGATCCCGCAACAACAACTAGGTTGTTTGCATTAAGACGCATTCTACAGTCGCTATGACAACGAAGGGTCACGCTGAGCGGGGCAACTTACTTTTTTGGACTGATAACACATCGGGAAAATCTGTTTTAGACTCTACTATTTACACCTTTTCTATATATTCGCCACTACATGATACATACTTCTCCCACCTATGAATCCGCTTACCAAAGCAGGATCTGAACTCTATTTTGGAAATGTTATAAATCGTTTCTCGGACAATAATTGGACAGTCATGAATGTTCTCGCCGACGTCGTGTTTGGACGTCCAGATCTGTTGAGGTCTACGACATCACGCATAGAATCGTTTGAAAGTGTGTTTAACCACTCATAATTGCTTTATTATTTTCATGGAAGTATTGTCATATGTGTTCATTATCATAGAGATTTTCTATGGCTTTCATTTACGCATCAACATGCAAAACATTATTGAATACCGTTCCTCGACGTTCATTTTTGCCATGTCAGCGAAGTAATTTATTCACCTATGGTTGTTTAAGGAATTGATGTCATATGTCAGCGGATGCTGTTATGTTTGCCAAGAACAAATTACACTCAAACATCCTGAGCATTTTGGACTATTTCTAAGGACAGAAAAACAAAATATGATGGCTTTAAAAGCGATCGATAAGTCCCATTTTCATCAATAATCAAAATTTGCCCCGCCCAACGTGACCCTTCGTTTCCATAGCGACTGTCAAATGCGCCTTAATGCAAACAACCTAATTTTTCTTGCAGGAACAAACGCATAATTCTTCGAAGTATCTGTGTTGAAAATATCATCTCAATTAGTGCCAAAATGAAAAAGTTATGAAAACTTTCCGGATACTTTATTAACAGCCCTCGTATAGCTGCCTATATCTACAGAGCATGTAACAAAATCTACTGTTAGTCTTATTTAACTTTAAAAGAGACATAGCATTCCCTTTTTATCTCATCTATTTCATCATTTATCAATGCTTTTAAAGTTGAGATGAAAATGACAAACTCCATTTACATGTAGAGTGGTGTTTACAGCAATAATTCAATTTCAAGAAAAACAAGATGTGATTGTGAAACATGAATGCCCCAATTAACCGGCCCGTTTTTGGACAGACGGATGCACGCACGGAGGGATGGATGGACGTATGCACAGACAGAAGGACAGAGACACAAGGTAAACAATATGCCCCTGATCTCTCGATATGGGGGGCATAAAAATATATTCCATGTAAATAGCGCAATATTTTTGCTTGAAATTTCAGAATTTTCATAAGAAATTAATTCATGCACTTTCAGAATAAAAACAAGATGTGTTTGTGAAACACAAATGCCCCCGAAATGGCCATTTTTTCTAAAATGTTAAGTTTTCGTAGAGTAAAGGGTTGATAAGAGTTAATGGATGACCTTGAGGAAGGTCAAATTGCTTGGAACAGATAGATATCATTGTAAGGAAGTTGCATACCAAATTTGAGCTTTGTATGTCAAATAGTTTTGGAGAAAAGGCAAAGGTTAAGTTTTCAGGTTAAGTTTTCGGTTTTCGTAGAGTAAAGGGTTGATAAGGGTTAACGGATGACCTTGAGGAAGGTCAAATTGCTTGGAACAGATAGATATCATTGAAAGGAAGTTGCATACCAAATTTGAGCTTTGTATGTCAAATAGTTTTGGAGAAAAGGCAAAGGTTAAGTTTTCAGGTTAAGTTTTCAGTTTTCGTAGAGTAAAGGGTTGATAAGGGTAAACTGATGACCTTGAGGAAGGTCAAATTGCTTGGAACAGATAGATATCATTGAAAGGAAGTTGCATACCAAATTTGAGCTTTGTATGTCAAATAGTTTTGGAGAAAAGGCAAAGGTTAAGTTTTCAGGTTAAGTTTTCGGACAGACGGACGGACGGACAGACAGACGGACAGACAGACGGACAGACAGACAGACAGACAGACATGAGTAAAACAATATGCCCCCGATCTCTCGATACGGGGGCATAATAAAATAATATGAAAATACAAGATGTGTTTGTGAAATACAAATGCCCCCGAAACGGCCATTTTTCTAAAATGTTAAATTTTCGTGGAGTAAAGGGTTATTAAGGGTTAAGGGATGACCTTGAGGAAGGTCAAATTGCTTGAAACAGATAGATATCATTGAAAGGAAGTTGCATACCCAATTTGAGCTTTGTATGTCAAATACTTTTGGAGAAAAGGCAAAGGTTAAGTTTTCGGAGTAAAAGGTTAAGTTTTCGTAGAGTAAAGGGTTGATAAGGGTTAAAGGATGACCTTGAGGAAGGTCAAATTGCATGGAACAGATAGATATCATTGAAAGGAAGTTGCATACCAAATTTGAGCTTTGTATGTTAAATACTTTTGGAGAAAATGCCAAGGTTAAGTTTTCGGAGTAGAAGGTTAAGTTTTCGTAGAGTAAAGGGTTGATAAGAGTTAACAGATGACCTTGAGGAAGGTCAAATTGCATGGAACAGATAGATATTATTGAAAGGAAGTTGCATACCAAATTTGAGCTTTGTATGTCAAATACTTTTGGAGAAAAGGCCAAGGTTAAGTTTTCGGACAGACGGACGGACAGACGGACGGACACGAGTAAAACAATATGCCCCCGATCTCTCGATACGGGGGCATAAAAAGTACAATTCATGAGAAAATATCTATGGAATGAGACTCTTTAAGATAAGAAGAAATAACCAAAGGCTGTATTAAGGTATTCAAAAATGTTTTGGGCAGAAAAGGCTCAAAAACCTTCAAAACATGTTATTTCCTGCAATAAGATCCTGCAAAAATATGTCTCTAATTAAGACTGAAGAAATTAAAACTAAGGAAATCAGTATTTTATGATACTCTAAAGGATTACAATTATTTTGTCTGTTCATTTAACCCTTTCCCAAACAGCAAACTTTTGATCAGTTCCAATCTGAAAGCTGCAGTAGACGACAAAATAGATTTGATTAAGATCAGAAAAGCATGGAAATTATTGAGCCAAAAGGAGACAAGAGGACCATGATGGTCCTATATCGCTCACCTGAACCAAAATGATATGAGCAACACTTTTGTTCAATTCAATTAATATTTATGACTTTAAGACTGAGAACGAACTTATGGTCAATAGCGTTGTGAAAATCCAACTTATACGAGATCTTATGGTGCCCAGCTGTGTCCAAGTTTTGTCTTGATTGATAAATAATTGTAGATTCAAGAGTATAAACAATGTCGAAAGCAGCCGAAAAAGCAGTTTTTTCCAAATTCAAGGGCACATAACTCTCGACTTCCTGATCAGATCAGACTGAAAATCAAACTCATCTGAGATCTTAATGGTCCCAAACATTGTGTCTAAGTTTTGTCTTTATTAATTAATAATTGTAGATTCTAGAGTGCAAACAAGGTCGAAAACAGTCAAAAACGGCAACTTTGTCAAGTTCAAGGGCACGTAACTCTCGACTTTCTGATTAGATCAGACTGAAAATCAAACTCATCCAAGATCTTATGATCCAAAACATTGTGTCCAAATTTTGTCTTGATTGATTGATAATTGTAGATTCTAGAGTGTTAACAAGGTCGAAAACAGTCAAAAACGGCAATTTTGTCAAGTTCAAGGGCACATAACTCTCGACTTTCTGATCAGATCAGACTGAAAATCAAACCCATCCCAGATCTTATGGTCCCCAACATTGTGTCCAAATGTTGTCTTGATTGATTCATAATTGTAGATTCTAGAGTGTAAACAAGGTCGAAAACTGCCAAAAATGGCAATTTTGTCAAATTCAAGAGCACATAACTCTCGTCTTTCTGGTAAGATCAGACTGAAAATCAAACTAAATCAAAATATTATGGTCTCCAACATTGTGTCCAAAATTTGTCTTGATTAGTCAATAATTGTAGATTCTAGAGTGTAAACAAGGTCGAAAACAGTCAAAAACGGCAACTTTGTCAAGTTCAAGGGCACATAACTCTCGACTTTCTGATTAGATCAGACTGAAAATCAGACTCATCCAAGATCTTATGATCCAAAACATTGTGTCCAAATTTTGTCTTGATTGATTGATAATTGTAGATTCTAGAGTGTTAACAAGGTCGAAAACAGTCAAAAACGGCAATTTTGTCAAGTTCAAGGGCACATAACTCTCGACTTTCTGATCAGATCAGACTGAAAATCAAACTCATCCCAGATCTTATGGTCCCCAACATTGTGTCCAAATGTTGTCTTGATTGATTCATAATTGTAGATTCTAGAGTGTAAACAAGGTCGAAAACTGCCAAAAATGGCAATTTTGTCAAATTCAAGAGCACATAACTCTCGTCTTTCTGGTCAGATCAGAATGAAAATTGAACCCATCCGAGATCTTATGGTCTCCAACATTATGTCCAAGTTTTGTCTTGATTGATCAATAATTGTAGATGCTAGAGTGTTAACAAAGTCAAAAATAGCTATTTTTTACGTTCAAGGGCAAATAACTCCAGACTTCCAAGTCCGATCAGGCCCATAATCGAACTCATCCGAGAACTTATGACCATACTTGCTTTGACCAAGTTTGATATAGATTGGCCAACTTTTGTGGATGCTAGAGTGTTAACACCAAATTGTTGACAGACGGACAGACGGACGGACGGACAGACGGACGGACGGACGGACGGACGACGGACATTGAGTGACCAAAATAGCTCACCTTGAGCACTTCGTGCTCAGGTGAGCTAAAAATGCTGATGATCAGCATTTTCTTCTTTTGTCTCAATGTTTTCCCAAGCCATTTTTATTAGGGACGTCAAAACCAGGTCTTGTTTTGGAAAGGGTTAAAGATCATGCTATCATTTTAGACAGAATTTACAATAAGAATCAAACACTGCAAACAATAACTAGTAGAGCTACATCAGCAGGGTATAATTTTTTCAATCAAAGAAGTTCAAGTATCACAATGAATGTCACAGTCACAGCTCTCTTGATGTCAAAATATACAAGTGAAAGGTGCGCATCTCGGGATGTTATTATGATGGATTCTTGCTAATTTCACCAATTTATGCTGTATTTTCAGTTCATCTTAGTCAAAGGTAACCAGCACTAAACTGTCACAGAATTATTATACCCCCCACCTACGAAGTAGAAGGGGCGGGGGGTATATTGGTTTCACTATGTCTGTCTGTCTGTCTGTCTGTCTGTCCTGATCCTTCCATCCATAGGTAGACTTTTTCGTTTCGGTGCCCTAACTAAAGATTTTACACAGTTGTTGCTAATGACCAAAGGAGGTGCCCTATTGGTTGGGGTCATGAAGACCAAACATCGAGGTCTCGATAGGATTTTGTTTAAAATCAGTTTCTGTGCTTTAAGTCAAGAACCGTTTGACCAATAGCATTTTTTTCCGTGACAAGGCACTAGTGGGGGATATTTGTCCGCTTTGTGACAGTTCTAGTTTCATTTTGTTTTTAAATTTTTTTTATTGCAATTCGACCATCTGTATTGGAGTAACCTTAAAATGCCTTTCAAAGTACCTTTGTTTTTCGCAATCTCATTATCACTGGTGGTGAACTCGGCCAAAGCGAGGGACGTTTTTAGCTACAACAAGGTATATTTTGCGTTTAAATGTGAGTTTAAAGATTTTTTTGCTAATTACAACGAATTTGTTCTAAAATTAGAACGGGTTAACCATTTTGTATTGACAAACCGTCGGTGTTGTTATAAAGCCTTAGTTATGAGATTTTATAACAACACCAACAGAGTACATTGATCGTGAAAAAACGTCCCTCGCCTTGGCCAAGTTCACCACCAGTGATTATGTTTTTGTATAGCCATGTCACTGGTGGTGAACTAAAACAATTTTCGCTACAACAAGGTATAGATATTTTGCGTTTAAATGTGAGTTTATAGATTTTTTTCCAATGACAATGAACTTGTTCTATAAACAGACCGGGTTTACCGTTTTGTATTGACAATAACAACACCGACGGAATACATTGATCGCGAAAAAACGTCCCTCGCTTTGGCCGAGTTCGCCACCAGTGCATGTGTCACATGAGGGTAAAGCACAAAGACAGGGCAATATTGTCACTTTTCTTCCAAATCCTTGTAACTCCAGCTTTGTACAAACTGTATTTACAACATTTTTGAAAAAAAGATATAGAGGATAATCATTTGTTTCAGTGTGAGATCGATTCATATTTCATTAAGTGAACAACAAAAGCTTTATTTTCACGAGTAGCGAAGCCACAAGTGAAAGTAGCTTTCGTTGTTCATGAAATGAAATATCAATCAATCTCACACGAAAAACAAACAATTATTCTATTTCTTTAATGCGAAAAATAGACAAAACGCAAAAAAATATGACAGATTTTCTTAAAGCGCGTCATTTTGCATGTGACTGCTATGCAACGCGTATGATGACGTCACTTATTTGGCCCGGCTTATATGACGTCAGATAGGGTGAAATGAACGAAAGCGGGGCACAAGTTTTTGATAATTTCACTGGATAGGCGGTGAGTTTATCAAAATGATAATCTACTGTTATTTCCCGATAATCCACCGAAAAGCATTAAAGAAATAAGAATATAATACTGGTCCCACAAATTGTCGCTTTTCAACAAAAACCTCGTAACTGCATCAGCTGCTTGTTAGGAGATTTGTGTTGAAAAGCACTGAAATATTCTTCTATATTTAGTGACCAATTGGCCTCTTAAGTATGTAATATCGAGAGAGTTACAAAAGCATTCTTTGTAATTTGTCTAGTGTCTGCAATTCTACCAGTTTTTCCATTAACAGTCAATCTAAAGAAGTAACAAGAGCCAAACAGACAAATATTGGTCGTAAATTTATCAATTATCCTGGCAAATATATGACAACTTCTGGGATACCGTAAAAACTGGAACCAGAGGCCATCTTCAATACTGGCTGGCGACCAATTCTCCCCGCTTACCAGTTCTCGCCAACTAACCCAATTCATAATAAAGACTGAAAAGAGTCCCTTCCCACATACAAGCTATGTTGACATCAAATTCTTTTATTCCGAAAATGAATCATATTCAATAATATTATGTCCAAACTGTGATATGGTATCGTTGGCGAGAACTGGTACACAGAGAGAATTGGTCACCAGCTAGTAGGGAATGACTTTATTCAGTTAATCATGGCATATTTACGCCCCCTTGGTGCAAGAAGGTACCAACTGACATTTTCATAGTTTTGAGAAAATCCAGTTTAAAGATTCAGACAACTATATCAAATCATGTTTTCTTTTGAAGAATTTGATATTTGGCATGGTGACAGGTCTGGAAATTATCTAACTATATACAAATTGACAAATAGATTTGTTCATCAATAAGCGATATTTGATTGATTTTATGTTTTGGTACCTTTTTGCACTAAGTATTTTTGAATATTTTTCAGGTCAATAAGGTACCATATGATTAAATGGTACCTTATTGCTTTATCAAATTATTTGCATGTAGGTCAAAATATTAACAAGAAGGTACCATGTGGTCAAATGGTACCTTCTTGCACAAAGTTCTAATGGAAGTATTGACTAGTTTAAATGAAATATTTTTAATAGAACACGAACACTTCACATATTTTCATCTCAAAACTTACATGTCATGTAAATGTATACATAATAAAAAAAGTTTTGCAACAAAATGTAAATATCTGTAGTAACCAAAATAGTTTTGTTTTAACATAAAATCAAACGTTTACACAATAGATTATAGCTAGAGAACACAAACAGATGAATTTTATACCGCAATCCCGTGCGTCTCGCACTCCAGGTGCGCATTTCCGGTTTTCATGTCTACCATGGTATTCATGTGTATAGAGCATAGTTCTAGAAAACATTTAGATGTGAACGTAATTGTCTTTGCCCAGCATAAAAAAGGCCACCAAAAAGAATTTTCTGCAACGCTGTGGGACTACGCCATGGACTTACGTTAGAAGGACGTTATATCGCTAATGTGTTTCTACGTGGCAAAACCGGCGAATAAGATGCCTTTTTGAATTTTGCGCATCTCAAAGCATAAGTAACAATTTGAGGATGCTATGTGAGCCAATTTGTGTGGTTTGAGATAGTCCCGGTCAATGACGTCGTAGAAAAAGGCCATGAGAAGATGACCGTCATAATTTCGTTACGTCACGGCAAAGATGTTCCTTGTCAACACCAAAACTTACGAGTGGCTTCCACAAGAATTTCAATATAGAGTATCCACACTTACCATCCGTGATCGTCTCCACAGATGAACGGTAACTAGACGTTGACCATACGTTGTAATTTCCCTGACGCTACACCATGAACGCACCAGCCTTGACTGGTATAGAGTCCTAAATGCTTTAAGCCAAATTAAGCGTATACAACACTGATGGACTCCCATCATCATCCATTTCTTTCTGATTTGTCACCCATAGAGCACATACGGTGCATTTAAGGAAGACGTGTGCGTGATCGTACTGACGCGAATGACGTTCAATCTCTTGATAAAGTAGTGAATGTTGATACTGTGTACAAACAATTTAAGTGGATTAGAAAACTTTTCACGGTTGTTCTTGCTTGAAAATGGCCGCACAGTGGATACCGAATTCTATTGTAACTTTTTATTTTGACCCCTCACCTACGTCAAGACAATGTTTCTAACACAATATTAAACGTTACCGCAAAGCGACCTTTGAATGTTCTGCGTAAATGCATATGCTAAAATATATATAACAGTTGTGAAATAAATATCACAGAAAATACATTTTTTCAATTAACAAAGTCAGTGTTGCTAAACTTTTTTTACATGGTATATAAGAATAATGAATTATACCCAACATTATCAGCCGTTTAATGTCATATAAGCACAAAATTATACAAATAATTATAAGAACGGTGTAAACTGATAAAAGAATATATTATGTTAGTACTATTTGTATGCTGTATTGTGTAATCCTCATGGGTCAACGACCTTCTGGATATTTGCTAATAAACTATTTTCTATGTATGTTATATGTGTCACAGAGGACTCTGAGACAATAATAAAATTTAATACTAGATGCCGAAGGGCAACATGTCGAGCCCGCTCATTTTGAAGAAAGAAGACCATACCTATGTCTACAGCTGTCATTACAATGGCGTTGTAAAAGTGGGGACAAAATAAGTTGGAATGATGGGGATCATGGTGAGACAGTTTATTGTTCACAAAATATTACATGTCTATGTATTTATAACGAGATACCAGAATGGATTAATTTGAGTATACATATGTGACCCGTCACGCTAAAAGGGACCTTATGCTAAGTCCATAGACCCGTCACGCTAAAAGGGACCTTATGCTTAGTCCATAAAACCAAATTACATTTGACCTCAAAGTTTGACCTTGACCTTTGAGCTTGGAATCTGGTTCTTGCACGCGACACTCCGCCTTACTGAGCTTGACATTTGTGCCAAGTTAAGGAATGGCCCGGACAAGCAAAAATCAACTCATTTTTTACATTTGACCTCAAAGTTTGACCTTGACCTTTCATCTTGGAATCTGGTTCTTGCACGCGACACTCCATCTTACTGAGCTTGACATTTGTGCCAAGTTATTTCTGAATCCCTCCATCCATGGTGAAGTTATGGCCCGGACAAGCAAAAATCATCTCATTTTTGACATTTGACCTCCAAGTTTGACCTTGACCTTTGAGCTTGGAATCTGGTTTTTGCACGCGACACTCCGCCTTACTGAGCTTGACATTTGTGCCAAGTTATTTCTGAATCCCTCCATCCATGGTGAAGTTATGGCCCGGACAAGCAAAAATCATCTCATTTTTGACATTTGACCTCCAAGTTTGACCTTGACCTTTGAGCTTGGAATCTGGTTCTTGCACGCGACACTCTGCCTTACTGAGCTTGACATTTGTGCCAAGTTATTTCTGAATCCCTCCATCCATGGTGAAGTTATGGCCCGGACAAGCAAAAATCATCTCATTTTTGACATTTGACCTCCAAGTTTGACCTTGACCTTTGAGCTTGGAATCTGGTTCTTGCACGCGACACTCTGCCTTACTGAGCTTGACATTTGTGCCAAGTTATTTCTGAATCCCTCCATCCATGGTGAAGTTATGGCCCGGACAAGCAAAAATCTTCTCATTTTTGACATTTGACCTCCAAGTTTGACCTTGACCTTTGAGCTTGGAATCTGGTTCTTGCAAGCGACACTCCGCCTTACTGAGCTTGACATTTGTGCCAAGTTATTTCTGAATCCCTCCATCCATGGTGAAGTTATGGCCCGGACAAGCTCCATCCGGACGGACGCACGCACTAACGCACGCACGCACGCACTAACGCACGCACTAACGCACATACACCGAACCGCCATTGTGACAACTATGTCGAGCTCACCGCAAGCGGGCTCGACAAAAATCAATAGTAAAATTGAATAATGAAATAATAAATAGCATAATAAATAGTGAATTTTGGAAAACATTGTGGAAAAGACACATTGTATATATCTTGTAAATAATACATTTAAGGGTTAAAAGAATTTTATTTGAGCTTTAAGAAGTTGATAATTTAATCTTTAATTTCCATTTGTTGTTACAAGGTAATTCTATGTAAAGTCTTATATCTCATTTTATTTGATAATTCCTATCAGTCAAATATGTCTTAAACTTAAGTCTCTTATTAATTTGATTATTTGATGATTAAGCTGATAGAGGAAATCCTATTTAGTTGATTGTAACATAAGACTTAATTTCGCACCTTTACTGGACATCAAGAACTTGTTCTCACTTGAGGAGGTATTTCATTGGCTGTTACTATGTGGCAGAATATTGATTGTTTGATTGCAAACTTAATTTGATTGGTTAATTCATTATCAGAGACCTGCACTACAAAATGTAGAGTTTGGGCTCAGAACAGTTAGATATAGAGATAGGAAGAGATAGAGATAGTTAGAGTTTGAGAGAAGATATAGAAAGTTTGAGATTTTGAGAAATTAATTGGAAAGCAGTTAAAACATAATATTTGAATATTGAACTTTGAATTTGAATGCTAAGGAATTACATGGATCTGAATACTATGACATAATTATGAAAAGATTGTGTATAAACGTTATTAAAGTAGATTGTTAGAACTGTTAATCGTTTTCTCGCTTTGTTTCATCCGAAACATACTCTGTGCTCCAAGGTGGAGATAAATATAAAAATAGGAGCGCAGTGGACCCCTAAGGTGACAGGGACTCGTTCGTCGTACATAGCAGTTAGCCGCTAACAGGTGTATCTGGGCTGCTGATTCCCCTAAGTTCAGTGCCTGGTACCTGTCCACCGTCTGTCCAGATGTACCGTATGAGTTAGTGGCCAACAAACCATTAGGTGTGCTGATGAAAGGAACCCCGCTGTCCCAAGTGGTGGAGAATCCGGGTAACAAGTGAACTTTGTAACCAGTTTCGAGTGATCCGGCAAGATTCAATTCCGATGTTCGTTGGACAATCAACTTTGTAACTAGACAATCTTTGGGAAGGACGTACAATCGGGATAAGCTGACACACGCTGACAGAGAAGACACAGACAACATCATTAGATTTAAAGACTTTTCCATAGAAGTTTGGTGAGTACAATCTTTTGTGTGTTTTGTTTCTCATATGTTAGTTGATGTGACTACATGCATTTTATTTCTGATAATTGCATAAAGCTTCCCGTAGTGTCAACGTAAGCTTGTCATAAAAAAAAGTATTTTAACCAAATTCATATAGTAAGAAATTCAAGTTTTTCAATTTCAAAAGTGCTAAGTGTGCTCAGCCCCTTTTGGCAAAAGTTCACAAATTATACATTATTTATTATTATTTACATTAATAAAGTTTTGTCTGTCCAATTCCTATTTATCCGAAAATGGCTATCAAAAAGGTATGGTGCTGCTCAAAAACAAAATGCAGAATGAATAGTGCTCATTTGTCGTCTGCTAAACCAAACATGTCTTTTAGTCCAAAATTACAAAACAATTTTGTGAATCTGACTGTAGAAAATCACAGCACCCAGTGTCTTATTGATACAGGTGCTGAGATTAGTGCTATAAGCAAGTATCTATTAGATTGTGTCAAACCAGGTGTTGTTTTGCAAAAGAGCAATTTGTCAGCTGTAGTAGGTGTATGTGGCGAAAAACATCAAGTGCTGGGTCAAATCATTTTAGAATTTGAATGCGGTGGACAAACATTTGAACATAAATTTCATGTTTTCCAACATTTACATTCTAAAATCCTGTTAGGGTTAGACTTCTTGAAACAAAATAAAGTGCAGCTCAATTTTGGCAACTTTGAAATGACAATTCCATCACAAACACACATACATTCAGTACAAATCCCCATCACAACAGAAACCACACAATCCACAGCATGGGCATACACTACAAGTGAAACAGTTATACCGCCACACACAGAATGCATAATTCCTGTCAAAATTTCACATGTGCTAAATGGTTCTACTGTGCTTCTGGAGCCAAAAGCTGACCTGCAATCCTTGAATATTGCAGGAGGCAATTGCGTTTCAGTGGTGCAGGGCTCTAAAAGCATTTACAGGCTAATGAATCCTACTAACTTACCGATATTTTTGAAAACTAATTCTAAAATAGCGAAAGTAACTAAAATAGATGACACACAAATTTCAGAGACTAATTTCACAACTAACATTTCTAACCTAAATGTTGATGCAACAGCCAATCTTAATTATGAGCAAATAGTTAAAGATCTTAAAATTGATATTGAAAGTTCTGAACTAACCCCTAGCCAGAAACAGTTGCTAATAACATTTTTAGGTAGAAACAGGGACATTTTTGCAAAGGACCTTACAGAATTAGGAGAAACCCATCTTCATTCACATATTATAGACACAGGTAATGCTAGACCAGTAAGCTCTGCACCATATCGCCAAACACCTGATAAGAGAAGGATTATAGAAGAGCAGCTCAAGGACATGTTAGATGCTGGAATAATAGAAGAAAGCAACTCTCCCTGGCACAGCCCAGTCATTCTTGTAAAGAAACCTGGGAATAACCAGTATCGATTCGTGGTGGACTACCGAAAGCTGAATGCTGTCACCGAACAGATGTCATTTCCCATCCCTCACATGACGGATGTGTTTGACACTCTTGCAGATGCCAAGGCTTCGATTTACAGCACCCTCGACCTGCGAAGTGGCTTTTGGCAAGTTCCTCTCCATGAATCGACCAAACACAAGAGTGCTTTTATTACAGATTCCGGGATCTACCAAATGAAACGTCTCGGCTTTGGGATGGTAAACGCCCCGATGTCCTTCCAATGTTTAATGACTAAAATACTAAAGAATCTTAACTTTAAAATAGCTCTGGTATACATTGATGATGTCATAGTCTTTTCCCACAGTTTTGAAGAGCATTTGACTCATTTAGACCTAGTTTTTTAAAATTTGAGAGCAGCAAATCTGAAACTGCACCCACAAAAATGCAAATTTGGTTCAAAGTCAGTCAAATACCTAGGTCATATTGTCTCAGAAGATGGTATGACAGTCTTGCCTGAAAATACTGAGAAAATCAGAAATGCTGCTCGACCAAAAACTGCAAAACAAGTTAAACAAGTACTAGGTCTCTTTGGTTATTACAGAAAGTTTGTCAAAGATTATGCCAAGATAGCACAACCATTGACAGATTTATTGAAAAAGGATAGGAAATTTGAATGGACAGATCAATGTGAACAAGCATTTAACACACTAAAGCACAAACTAACAACTGCACCAATTCTTAAATATCCAGACTTTAACAAAGAGTTAATTCTAGCTGTTGACTCTTCAGAACACTCTATAGGATATGTGTTGTCCCAGATCCATGATGGACGTGAACATCCAATATGCTATGGGGGAAGAGCACTGCATGCGAATGAGCTCAAATGGCACATTACTGACAAGGAAGCACTTGCACTTGTCGAAGGAATTCAGCACTTTAGGCACTATCTGGCTAACCAAAAGTTCACTGTATACACTGATAATGTTTCAGTTAAGTATTTACAGAAGATCAAGGATTGCCAAGGTCGTTTAGGTCGCTGGAGTATTCTTCTTCAAGCTTATACATTTGAAATTAAGCACCGCGCTGGAACATCAAATGGTAATGCAGACTTCCTGTCATGCCAACACTATCCAAACTCAACACCAACCAGTTCCAATGAACTAGCCGATCATATCAGCTCACTTTCTTCAGAATACATGGAACCTACACAGGTTGCATTTGTATATCCTGGGGAAGATGAGGTAACTGTTATGGCTGCATTGGACCAGGTTGAAAATCAGGAGAACTTGGAATTCAAAGACCTCATCAAACATCAAAAGGAGTGTCCAGATTTCCAGGATCTCTACAACTATCTTTCCGAAAGGATTGTGCCTGATCATCCCAGAAGAGCAACTACTGTAGTTGCAGAGGCTGCCAACTATGCTTTAGAAGACGGAGTACTCCTGCATTTTTACAGCAGACGTGCTAAGAAAGTGCCTGAGGAAGAACGCCTTGTAAAGCAGATTGCCGTGCCCAAAACTGTTGCGGGATGATGTACTGAAAGCGTATCATGACTGTATAGCAGTTGGCGGTCACCAAGGTTTCGAGAGGACATATGCTGCAGTTCGAAACAAGTACTACTGGCCATCGATGTATGAAAACATCCGGCAGTATGTTAAAACTTGTGAGATCTGTCAACAGTCCAAAAGAGCCTTCCATGCCAGACCTCCTCCTTTGCATCCTCAGTCAGTTGATGATGTTTTCAGCAGATGGCACATGGACATCTTGAGTGGACTCCCAACAACAAAGGATAAATACAAACACATTCTTTTAGTTGTTGATAGTTACTCAAAGTGGGCAGAGTGTTTCCCACTCAGATCACAGTCAGCCGAGGAAGTTGCCAATGTACTGTTCCGGGAGATTATTGCAAGATATGGAGCCCCTCGAGTGTTACTTAGCGACCGAGGTAAAAACTTCATGTCAAATTTGGTGAAGGCCCTAGCAGAGCTCTTTGAGATAAAGCGCACCTACACGAGTGCTTATCATCCAATGACGAACGGATTAGTGGAATCAAAGAACTCCTATCTACTCCAGGCGTTTAGAGCTTACTGCACTAACCAGCAAGATGATTGGGTAGACTTATTACCAGGAATCATGATGGCTTACAGGTCCACACCAGCAACACAATCGACCGATTTCAGTCCCTTCTTTCTCCTGTTTGGACGTGAGATGAGATTGCCCATAGACACAGTCCTGCTGCCAAAAGACAATCTACCTCAACACTACCAGGTACATCTCAGCAAAATACTGAACAACTTGGAAAACTGCAGGAAAATTGCCAAGGATAACATCAAGCATGCCCAAGAGAAGTACAAACACCAGTACGACAAGAATGCTAGACTTCCTGGATACAGACCAGCTCAAAGAGTATGGCTCTACTGCACCAAGGTACCTGTAGGTAAGGCGCCGAAACTACACCGTAAATGGGTCGGTCCTTACTACATAACCATGATAGGTCCAAACGACACCTATAAACTCAGGCATTGTCAATCAAATAAAGAAGTCAAGTCTTTAGTCAATGCCATGAGACTAAAACCTTATCATGATCCTGACACCAGACCAACCAATCCGCCAGATGAAATGGAACAGGACAATATTGAGTTGGATTCGGACCAAATTCCGAATGGAGATGATGATCAGGAAAACATTGAAATTAGAAGGGAAAATCAACCCCAGAATACAGACACTGTCTCACAGGAACAAAATCTGGAGAATAATACAGTGCGAAACAACAATAAGAGAATGAAACGGTCAAAAGAACCTACAGATGCGGCTCAACAAAGTGAGCAAAATGCACAATTAAATAAACGCCCAATCGCAAAGTCGAACAAAAAGGACAGAACAAAAGTTACTGATCCTGTTGACAAAAAGGGTAAGAATAATGGTAAAGGTAATAACCCTAAAAATCAAAAGTTACCTAATCAAAACCCATTAACAAATAATGTTAAAACTAACCACTTGAACAATGATCAAGTGCACACTAACGAAAATCAAGGTCACACTAACAATAGTGAAAAGCAAAAGCAAAGTTCTGCTAGCAAACCACAAGCACAAAATCAAGATAACACTAACATCCCATCTGCAAGCAAGCAAAATGAAACGCAAAATATTCCATGCAAGCAGACACCCACATGTAAAGACTGTGCAAACAACACTTGCAAACCATTCAGTGCAGATGCTATTAAAACAATTCTTGCATCTAGCCGTAGCAATGGAGCTCTATACTACAAATTGAAGCTTCAAGATGGTCACTCAGAATGGCATTTTTCATGCAAAATACCCAATCAGCTAATCAGGGAATTTCATGCAAACAGAACTATGTCAGGAAAAAGAAGAAAGAAAAAACTTCAAAAGCACCAATTTTTCACAGAAGACAAACACAAATCCCTGAACAGTGTTAAACTACACAAAGCTGTCTCCAAAGATACACAAACAAATGCAACTCATACAAGTGCATCACAAACAAAGGAAACCCAAACAAGTGCACAAACCCATGACAAGCAATTGAATTCAACACAAACAAATACACAGAATGGCTTCAAAGTTCAATGCACAGAAAACAATGAGTCAGAGGAATGCGTTGGTGTAACCATATTAAACCATCGCCCATATTACAAAACACAAACAGGGTCAAATAAACCACAATACAAAACCATAACCGCAGCACATGACATACTCTCCATGCCGAGCTCTATTGATTAAACCATCAAATATGACCTCTGCAGTTTTCGGTACGCCAACAGCCTATTTGGTCGTCATAATCTAATTATAGCACACCATTTGAATTATCGAATCAAAATCATTCAGTTTTATCTTGCATGATCATTACGTATACATTACGTCGCTTCTATTTTTGGCTGAAGCCGGTAACATTTGAATTATCGAATCAAAATCTTTCAGTTTGATCTGGTTTCATTACGTATACATTACGTCGCTTCTATTTTTGGCAGAAGCTGGTAATTTGAAGCGTTAGCCAATCATTTCTTGTATCAGAAATTTCGATTGTTTATGAGTATATTGGCGACGATTGGATACCGAAATCCCGCCAAGGCCCCGAGATTAGACGTGAAACGACCCCGCGAGAACAGAGAGTATTCTATCGAAATGGAATGTTGGGAGAATACGCTCTGTTCGTAAGAGAGTACACATGACATTGCAGCATCTTTCATCAATTGGCTATATAATTGGCAAAATGAAAGAATGAAGAAATTAAAAATTGAACACATTCAAACAGAAGATTCACACTTAGTAGAAAACAGAAAAAAAGTTGGACTAAAAGCAGTTCAATCAATTCATGAAATTAAACTTGACTCAGGCTGGATGCTACTAGTCTCATACAAAAATCCCTATCTTTCTCCAGAATGGATCACATTAGATGAGACCCCTCCTGGAACACTCAATAATTTTATAGGACTTTTACTGTCAGATCACAAAAAGCAAAAACTTGAGCAGTGGTAAGATAATGTTTCTTGCGCATAACAAGCAAATTATGAACATTTTCTCATTTACTTTCTTTTTTCATCATCTCGAAAAGCCATTTTCCCATTGGTATTCCATACTTTAGGCTGAGCAATTTGTGATCAAGCTTACATTGGCATTAGGCAAGAGCTTATATCTTTTTCTGGCTTTCAAATTGTGTAGTCACATTTTCTGATATATGTTTAATAAAGCTATGAAGGATTGTACTGTACCATACTTAAATCAGTGATTATCATGATGGACATTAAAAATTACATGTGTTTTCATTCAGTTTTATTTTATACATTGGTGTTATTTTCATGTCTTGCATTATCAATCTTAAAAGTAGTGTACAAACAATGCAGTCATTACAGAATGATATGAATTGTGCTCTATGTCGGTACCAATTTGTTTGAGGACAAACATCTTCAACAAGGGGGGTATCTGTCACAGAGGACTCTGAGACAATAATAAAATTTAATAAAATCAATAATAAAATTGAATAATGAAATAATAAATAGCATAATAAATAGTGAATTTTGGAAAACATTGTGGAAAAGACACATTGTATATATCTTGTAAATAATACATTTAAGGGTTAAAAGAATTTTATTTGAGCTTTAAGAAGTTGATAATTTAATCTTTAATTTCCATTTGTTGTTACAAGGTAATTCTATGTAAAGTCTTATATCTCATTTTATTTGATAATTCCTATCAGTCAAATATGTCTTAAACATGTCTCTTATTAATTTGATTATTTGATGATTAAGCTGATAGAGCAAATCCTATTTAGTTGATTGTAACATAAGACTTAATTTCGCACCTTTACTGGACATCAAGAACTTGTTCTCACTTGAGGAGGTATTTCATTGGCTGTTACTATGTGGCAGAATATTGATTGTTTGATCGCAAACTTAATTTGATAGCTGGGCCGATAAAGTCGATTTTTCACTCAAATTGTGCATTTGGTGAAACAAGCATGAAATTTTGCATAGATGTCAGCAAATGTTGACTGTTTACAAAAAACCCGTTGGCCACCGAAAAAAATCAAAATGGCGGCCATTTTCCAAGATGGCCGCCATTGGTATGTTTTTTGTCCATTTTCGGGATAATTTCAGCTAAATTATGCCTATTTAATGAAAATATTCCTTGAAAATAGAACAAATGTGTAAACCATTTATTTTTAAAATTGATTCATTCATTTTGTATAATTTATGGGGATACTGCTTTAATAGTAAAATCCAAGATGGCCGCCATTTTATTCGTATTTTCATGTACATAGCATTAGCATGTCATCTAGACGGATGTATTGCAATACATTAATGATTCTGATTGTGATTAACATTTACTTATCAATGTGTGTTCCTAAGAATGTTTATTTGAAAAAAAAGCAGTCTAGAATAATCTTATGACAGAATGTAAAGTCAATGACTATAGAGTTTTCCACGATCGTTAGACTTACTATATTTGTGTTTAAAGAAACTTATACATATACATATCATACGTTTTCTTTAATAAGAGTTACATGCTGAAATCACCAAAAGACTGGTTGTCTTTATAAAATCAGAGTGTATACCTGCTTATGCCATTAATGGCAAATGACACAGCATATAGGATGCAGCATCTGTCAAATGAAACTTCAAGTGTTACTTGTATATGGAAACGACAAACAAAGCTTTTAATTTAAAGTGTGCGATTTCCTATTTAACAAGCCTAACAATCAAACAAATACATGGAGCATAGGCTATTTTGTTGAGCTCATCTCTAAGACCACCGACACTGACATCTCATGCCGAGTGCCAATTATGCATCTTTGAATATTAAAATTTTGTAGAATCAAGGATCCATGGAGTTATGCAATTTTCTAAAGCTAACTATAAGATTCTACAATACATAGTTTCAAAATCTTTAATGTATGGTATGGATATGGAAAGGGGCCATTACCGCAATTAAGGCACATGATGGTCCAGGCCCCGGTTTCTCGAAAAAACTTAAGTACATTTTCAGACTCAAATTGGAGCACTATACTCAAATCACACGAAATCCACGTGAACTTCAATCGAATAGGCCTACCCTACAACGTTAGAGAGTATTCCATTGAAGTTGAGCATGTACTCGTTAGTATGTACTTAAGTTTTTTCGAGAAACCAGGGTCAGATGAGTCTTTACCTGTACTGAGTACAATCTGAGAGAGTTGTAGGTAACAAAAGAGCTATTACAGACAAAGGACTAGTTCTTTATTAGACTTTTGTAGAGGCTTATCTGGTCTCAAATATTATGTACAATGACCCTATCTCCAGATCCTGGCTTATATTATATCACATTGGTACAGGTTTATATGCAGGAATCTGATTGATAGTTAGAAAACCCGCTGACATGAATAAGATTTCTTTTGACATGGCGCAGCTTTAGGTTTTATCATAATAATAAATTTCACACCGGAGCATTTTCCAACAGATATTTCAGTAATAGTTTCTTGCATTCTGTTTATACCTGTGTGCATCTCTTTGATGTGTGTTAGGATGCTTACAAATTACGGACATGTCTTTCATAATGGCCAGTGCCATGTCAAATGACATAAGTAATACATGTAGTTGCAAACCAAACTTTTGGTATGCAAAATGAATGTAAGGAAAAAGTTGCGAGTTAAACTTAATTAGCAAACTTTCTTAAATAACATATGTATATTTGTGACAATATTTATTGTGACAAGAGAGACATATAACACTACCGGGTTAGAACTGAAGCGACCGGTAAGTGAGCCGCCAGCTAGTTAAAGTAATGGTTTCCGAAGACCCATCTCTGCCAGACGCCCGGCATCATGAATGGCGAATGGGGAGGTATTGAGCATTCAGAAGAAAGTGTCTCATAAGCCAATACTAGCTAGCCCTTTCCAAAGGGGTGCACTATAATAAAGATGTTTGCCTTGTTAGTTTGTCATAGGTATGATTGTTGCTGAAATTAATGTCTGTATTTTAAAAGACAAATAACAAAATAATCTGAAACAAGCATTGTCCATATTGCATAGTACTGCCATTTCACTCATACATCAACCCCTAATGATCAGTGACTGAAACATGGAATTATAAACCTTATTCGCTTATTAATATATAGGGTATATACTTATCTATAAATGACCACATTCATCACCTTCCTCGGCACAAGAGAAATATACCCAACAAGTTTTACACAGGCTGGTCAAATATGTACGCATACATGAATATCAGTAAGAAGAATAATTCCACCAAGAGCCATTATGTTTTGTTTTCAAATATCATGTTGATATTATTACAATTAATCCATGTTATTAAAAGGTATTTGAATAAAAATAAGATTGAATATTTTAATGCATCTAGTGGTAATCGGGATAATTTCCAAAACGGTCCTCTAAAATTAAAAACGGCCCTTTGACCATAACTTTCGACAGGATGTTACCAAATTCAATAGGCATCCCAAACAATTGTATACTTAATCCGCAAGTTTGACAAAGGCTTTGCCAAATGTTGTTCCCTAGAGAGCCTTTAGACTGGATTGTTGGGCACTGACAAAGTTTGTTGCTTATTTAACAGACTGTCGATGATCACAGTCTCACTTTAAGCAACATGCGCTAAGGAGAGCTAAATGCTAAAGCCATCCAATTACTTTCAAACAAAAATGTGTACGATGACGTTTGGCTCAGGTACTTTCAAATTCAAATTCTGAAACATTTTTCCTATGATATGCAGATCCTGAAAAGTAGGTGAACGTACAGACCCTCTTGTTTATGTAATCTTGCTAAATTTGAAAGACAGTAGTTCTTTGCAGGCTACTGTATACTGTCTCTGGGGTATGGCATAGTAAGTCCCTCCTTGATGTTGAGTGACAGGCAAGTTGTCAATCTTGGAGCTCTCATGGAGTATGCTGTGCTCTTGTGAGATAAAATCATGAATTTGTATAGATTTACATTGTTCAGGATCAATAATAACTTAAAACAAACATCACAATTCAATTTAATTGGACAGTTTGGTTTTTGTAACATATTAAAAACAGAAATTGACAAATTCAGATTCACGTCATGCAACATGTCATAAGGTGAGAAAATTAATGTCATTTTGACCCTCTTGCTTTAGCAATTTTGCTAAATTTGAGACAAAATATCTGCGTACCAGGCACGAACTTGTATAATTGTTTTTTTTTTATTCAGGAATATAGCTTTCTGATCAATTGTTGTTTTTTAGACTGATAAAGGATCACCCATGGAGCTTTCGTTGAATATCTTGTGCTCAGGTGAGCTAAAACTTAATCAAAATAGATTAATATTTGATTTTCATATGATCAATGAAATATAATTTGAAACACAAAAATCATACACATTGATCAAAGACATTAAATGGCGGCCATTCAAAAAAATGGCGGCCATTCAAAAAAAATGGTGGCCATTTTAGAAATGGCAGCCATTTTAGAAATGGCCGCCATTTTTGCCCGCCATTTTGAATAATTGTGTGGCCAAAGATTTCTTTGAAATGAGTGAACCATGGTGTGTCTATATATCAAGTTTGTTACATTGGTACACTAAATGCACAATTTTTGCCTTATCTGCCAGACTTTCTTAATTAAAATGTGCTCAGGTGAGCTAAAATGATGAAAGTAAGCGAAATCCATATGAATTCCGATTTTCTGTCATTAAAAACATACATTTTGACACAAAAATCGTAAAAATTGGTCAACTCTGCCCAATTTAATGTCAAAAACAAGTATTATTTGGCGGCCATTTTGAAAATGGCCGCCATTTTCAGCCGCCATTTTGAATTTTGAGTGGCCAACGATGTTTTTTGAAATAGTAGGATATGGTGACCCTACACACCAAGTTTCATGCTTGTTTCACTAAGTGCACAATTTTCCCCCTTATCGGCCCAGCTATGATTGGTTAATTCATTATCAGAGACCTGCACTACAAAATGTAGAGTTTGGGCTCAGAACAGTTAGATATAGAGATAGGAAGAGATAGAGATAGTTAGAGTTTGAGAGAAGATATAGAAAGTTTGAGATTTTGAGAAATTAATTGGAAAGCAGTTAAAACATAATATTTGAATATTGAACTTTGAATTTGAATGCTAAGGAATTACATGGATCTGAATACTATGACATAATTATGAAAAGATTGTGTATAAACGTTATTAAAGTAGATTGTTAGAACTGTTAATCGTTTTCTCGCTTTGTTTCATCCGAAACATACTCTGTGCTCCAAGGTGGAGATAAATATAAAAATAGGAGCGCAGTGGACCCCTAAGGTGACAGGGACTCGTTCGTCGTACATAGCAGTTAGCCGCTAACAGGTGTATCTGGGCTGCTGATTCCCCTAAGTTCAGTGCCTGGTACCTGTCCACCGTCTGTCCAGATGTACCGTATGAGTTAGTGGCCAACAAACCATTAGGTGTGCTGATGAAAGGAACCCCGCTGTCCCATATGTTCTAAAAAGTTACATATCCATCATCAGTGTCATCATTCTTTGAATCAAACGGGACAGTCAGTTTTACTTGTTTGCAGATCCAAATAGAACTGGGGGATTTCCTCTGGTATTATTGAACCCCTTGGTATATATTCCAACCAATCCAGTTTTGTTATGGACAGCCTCTAACGGTTTTGAAGCATAGCACTCTTTCAAACCAGAATGACTTTTTTGCCACAAATACTGTCTGTGTTTGAGGCTAGTAATCCTATTTTGTACATCCTTAGTACTATTCTCTTCCATTTCTTCATTCTTTTCCTATTTGATAGTTTCTTTATGCTCTTTTAGGAGGTTTGCACTGGTCATCAAAATGTCTTCTTCCGGTATGTAATATTTATACTTCAGAATTAGAGTCTGAGTTGTTTCCTATACTGTGCACATTATTTGCAACATATTACAGGAGATGAATTTGAAATAGTCTTGCATCAAAGTTTTCTTGACATTGGTTGCAGTGTATGCAACAGTAAACACCTTCTCTGTCACCTCTCTAGTTTTGATATCAGAAACAGGTGTTAATATTGGGTTTGAATATATTCTAAACATATGTTTGCAGCAATTAGCTGTTGATAAAGGAATACTATCAGCTAATGACAATAAAGCATTGCCCACTAACTACATGTGAATCCATTTTTCTGGCTTAGGAATTGTTCTTTTTGAAATGATTACTTGTACAAATTTAAAGGTAAAGCCCTAAAGTCAGACATGTTAGCTCCTAACTCAATATCAGTTTCTGCAAAATTTCCAGTTTTAATCACTGATTTGGAAAATATTTACCATTGCCAGTGATGTAAACTTGAACAATTCATCACTTTCTTAAAGAGTGTTAGTTTATGATTGATTTTAGAGATTTGATAGGGTATTAGCACAATTGTTTTGATGGATTGAAACATTTTCCTAATCTACTTTGCTTTTTCTTTGTCATTCATATAAGTCCTTTTTGTGCACATGTAAATGAATAATATTTTCTCTGACTTTTCATCTTGATTGATAGACCTGGATTCTTTGGCTGTTATGTCCTTTTCAAGATATTTTGGGTGCTTTTCTTTTTCGCCTTTTCAATTCTTGTAAGTTTGTTTTTGAATGGTGATACCCTTTATTTCTTTTTCTTCCTTGCTCATAGTTTCAAACTCTGATTCACTCATTTGATGCCACCTTTTCTTTGTGCATGATAAACATCAACATTCAGCTATTATCATCGTCTTCTAGCTCACTGTCAAGTTTTTATTTTTCTTTGAGAGTTGGAATAGAGGGATATTGTCTGAATCAGTTGTAGATTCCACCAGTCCCATGACTCTTGATCAATTTACTATCTTATTATTGAATATTTACATCTGCGATTGGTGGATGAGCATAGTAGATATAACCATTAGATTTAGATTTTATTTCGTAAAAGATGGAGGCAATACATGGTACATGTTATAAAACATGACAACAAAAAGTATCTCAATCTGTTACATAAACCATGTCTGCCCCATCCAAATATTGGTTACCACTAAAAAGATCTGTAATCTGTTATTTCTATTTCCATTTGACTATTCTTCTGTCTTAGAAACGAACACAATCTTTCATACATTGGATAAATGCAAGTTACATTAGTTAGATCTCATAATTTAATGTATCTTAATTGATTTAGTATGATAATCATTATGGTTCCAAAATGTCCCAATTGTCTATTCCTTTAGAAACTATATTTTTGGAAGATGATGAAAACAAATCATATTTTAACGAGCATGAGCATATTGAAATAAAACCCGAAATACATTTAATCAGCACCTAAAATTGATTAACCCTTTTCCAAACAAGACCTGGTTTTGACGTCCCATGAAGAAATGGTTTGGGAAAACAATGAGACAAAAGAAGAAACTGCTGATAACCAGCAGTTTCTTCTTTTGTCTCAATATTTTCCTGGCTATATTTTACATGAATCATGTCTTTTTTATCGTCATTTTTACCGTCTGTGACATCTTACAAATTGAACCGCCATAAAATTTTGTTGTTTGGGAAAGGGTTAATAGTTACTTTTTATAGAAAATATTGATAATATTAAAGTAGAATAAACAAAACATTTACTGTGAAAGAATCAAACTCCAAATCTTTTCTTTTTACTAAATCCCCTTTGGTAAAAATAAACACTTCATGTAAGTAGCATAGATAATTTCAAAATGAATGGCGTAAGACAATATGTGATTTCTCACCTAACAACTAATTAAAATGATAGGAAATTAGCTTATCAGCATATGGTTTGTGTATTTATTTTAGTGCTAAAAGGTACCATTTGAGTTATTTTAATAATGAATTTATAAGTTTGTCTAAGATTTATACCAGCAAAAAGGTACTAATTGTGTTGTATGAGTGGATGAATGCTTTATATGAAACAGACTATATACTTTAATTAGCCAGTATATAAGCCACCTACTCTTATTACTTTTAGGTCATTCACACTCAGTCATTAGACATAGCTTTAGTTTGTTATATTGTTGATGTACATACATGTTTATAATTCATTAGAATATATTCCTGTATACACTATACTTGTGTTGGTACTTTACTTCAATATAAACGAAACATACGACATGGTGTCAGAATAAACACTGGATTTTTGATACATTTCTCTCTTATTGTTTCTTGTGTGAAAACAATATGGATTTAATGGGAATACCTCCGCCGGTGATGAACTGGAATAGTTCGAATTTGCCTGAGCAATGGGACAGGTTCCAAACGCACGTAGAATTGATATTTTCGGGACCACTCAGCGAGCGAGAGGAAGAAGAGAAAGTATCGTATTTGCTTCTCTGGGTCGGAGAAGAGGGACGTCAGATTTACAAATCTTGGACACTCTCCGCCGACGAATCGAAGTTGCTGAAAACGTATTACGATCGTTTTAAGGAGTATGTACAACCCAAACTGAATCCGATATTTGCAAGATTCCGTTTTTATAAAGAAATACAGGATCAGGACACGATTGGTACGTTTGTGACGAGGCTTAGGATTCAAGCCCGAGACTGCAACTTTCGATACAGTGACACTGTTGACATAACGGATGACATGATACGAGATCGAATAGTTATTGGATGCAATGATCAGCGTGTACGAGAAAAACTTATCAATGAAGGCGATAAGCTAACAATGGACACGGCAATACACATCGCACAAAACCATGAATATTGCCAAAAACAACTTAGCTTTATGACGCTAAACGCTCCAACAAACGTGGACGCAGTGGGCCAAAAACGATCGGGGGCTAGACCAAAACAACAGACGAAGTCAGGGCTACAATCGACCTCGAGGGAGTGCGATCGATGTGGTTTTAATCATGACAATAACTCTGTTTGTCCTGCAAAGGGTAAAAAGTGCAGAAAATGCAAAAAGATGAACCATTTTCAGAGAAAATGTAGATCTAATAAATTTGTAAACAATGTGAATGAGAATGTGAGTGAAGGGTGTGAGAATACGGAATATAGCGTAAATACGGTAAGCGCTTCTTCTTCTTCTACAACTTCACCAGACCATCGTGACTCCTTGTTTGTTACTCTCCTGGTTGGTCCAAATTCGACAAAGATCAATTTTAAGGTTGATACAGGTAGCAGCGCCAACATAATTCCATTCACAATGTTCAAATTGCTAGGTATTAAGAATACACTAGAAAAGCCAGACTGCAAGTTGATCGCGTACTCAGGAGACATGTTGAAAACTCGGGGTATGTTAAATTTGAATTGTTCATACCGAGGCTCAAAGGTCAATGCAAAATTTTATATCGTTGACACTGCAGCACCTCCTTTGATAAGCACACAAACTTCAATTGATCTTGGCTTGATACAGATTGCCTTTGCTATAGAAAATCAGTCTATGACGAAAGAGGATGTTATGGAGGAGTATAATGATTTATTCCAAGGCATAGGGTTACTTCCGGGTAAATGTCAATTGCATTTGAGGGATAATGTCACTCCTACTGTAAATGCTCCGCGCAGAATTCCAGAAGCTTTGAAACACAGGCTTAAGGCTGAATTAGATCAAATGGTCAAAGATAAGATCATAAGAAAAGTCACAGAACCGACTGATTGGGTAAATTCGATTGTCGTGGTAGAAAAACCCAAAACGGACAAGCTTAGAATTTGTCTTGATCCGAAAGCATTGAATGAGGCAATCCGTAGACCCCATTTTCAGATGCCGACATTAGATGATATTACTTCCCAGTTATCAGGTGCGAAATATTTCAGCATCCTTGACATAAGACACGCGTACTGGAGTGTAGAGCTCGACGAAAAGTCTTCTTTGCTTACTACGTTTAACACTCCGTTTGGCCGATATTGTCATCTTAGACTTCCTTTTGGAATCAATGCTTCAAGTGACATATTTTTGCAAAAGATCACAGAAGTATTTGAAAATTTGACAGGTATTCAGGCTATAGTTGATGATATTCTGGTGTATGGTAAAACAAAGGCAGAACATGACCAAAATCTCAGAAATGCGATGATTCGAGCGCGAGAAAAGGGTATTCGCTTTAACCCAGAAAAGTGCATCATAGGCGTGGATGAAGTACCATTTTTCGGACACGTAATTAGTAGTTCAGGGCTGAAACCAGACCCCAATAAGATAAAGGCCATAACCCAGATCCCCATCCCCACAAACCGTGAGAAACTGGAGACCTTTCTAGGTATGGTTAATTATCTTGCAAAATTTACACCAAATCTAGCTGAGGCAACCTCTCCCCTGAGGGCGTTACTCAAAAAAGAATCAGATTTCATATGGGATGATCCCCAGACAAAAGCGTTTAATCAGGTCAAAGAGATAATCACAAATGCTCCGGTTCTTGGTTATTTCGACCCAGAAAAACAGCTTGTACTTGAAACTGATGCTAGCCAGTCAGGAATTGGTTGTTGCATTTACCAAAATGACAAACCCTTAGCATATGCTTCGAAAAGCTTGACGCAAACAGAATGCATGTATGCACAGATAGAGAAAGAGCTTCTTGCTATATTGTATGGTCTGAAACACTTTCACCAGTATACATATGGTAGAGAAATAATTTGTCTCTGCGATCACAAGCCGATTGAATCGATCATGAAAAAACCGCTTGCTGCTGCTCCGCCAAGGTTGCAGAGAATGCTTTTGCAGTTACAGCAATACAAAATCACTGTTTGTCATGTTAGTGGAAAGTCGATACCGGTAAGTGACTGTCTTTCGCGTCAATCAGTCAAAGACACGTTTCCGAACATGATCGAAGGTCTAGATTCGCATGTGCACTCTGTCAAGAAACATTTGTTCGTTACTGACAGTCGTTTGCAAAAAGTGCGAGATAGTTTGGAAAATGATTCACAAATGCAAACTTTGAAAAAGACTATATTACAAGGTTGGCCGGGCACGCATTCCGATTGTGACAAAGATGTACTCGAATTCTGGAACCATCGCGACGAATTATCATTCGAGGACAACATGATATTTCGAGGTCAAACTATTGTAATACCCAGGTCACTTAGGCAAGAGCTAGTCACCTTGCTCCACATAGGTCATATGGGTGTAACAAAGACGCTAGAACGGGCTAAAGATAACTTATTTTGGCCAGGAATGACAAAACAGATAACTTGCTAATTGACTCAGAATGTGTCGTCTGCAGTACAGTGTTAACTCTTACGTTGAAGATAACTCTTTATACATTTGAATTGATTGTTTAAAAGAGTAATACTTTGATTTCTTTCAAAAGAAGGGAGATGTTGTATGAGTGGATGAATGCTTTATATGAAACAGACTATATACTTTAATTAGCCAGTATATAAGCCACCTACTCTTATTACTTTTAGGTCATTCACACTCAGTCATTAGACATAGCTTTAGTTTGTTATATTGTTGATGTACATACATGTTTATTATTCATTAGAATATATTCCTGTATTGTCCACCCAAATTAACCCGGGACAACTTAATTTTCGTGTGCAAAGTCCGTTAGTTGAGCGTCTTAACAAAACATTGCCGAAGTGGGGTCATTACATATGCAGATGTCCCGGGTTAATCTTGCTGGACAATATACACTATACTTGTGTTGGTACTTTACTTCAATATAAACGAAACATACGACATTCGACAATATTGTACCTTTTTGATGAAGAAAAGGTATATCATAGAGAAATTCCTTTGTGCAAAAAGGTACCTTTAGTTCAAATAGTACCTTTTTGCACAAACTGCATGTCAGATGGTACCTTATTGCAAGTGAAAAAACCCTGATTTGTAGTTGGTACCTTTTGACATAACCCTATATCGTAGGTATTTAAAGACCTACAGCTTAGAAATTTCTACACATGAAAGATACCATAAAAATACACTCGCCGGTGCATAAAAGTCATTTTTGCCCAAAATGTCAGTTGGTACCTTTTTGCACCAAGGGGGCGAATTAATTTCGAATAAGCAATTGTATTTGGTATGTGTTGTTATAAAATCACATAATTACGGCTTCAGTCAAGCCGGAGTTACAAGATTTTTTAACAACACCAACGGCTTATCAATACGTAACCGTTAACCTTATTTATTTTTATTACAAAGTTCATTGCTATTGGGACTATAGCTTGACCTTCTATAGCATTTGGAACACCTTGGAAATTCTAAATAGAGGTCTTCCAAGCAGAGCTATTGTAGCTATTTGACAGCTGGAGTGGCCCAGTGGTTAGCGCACTCGACTTGTAGCCCGGTGGTTACGAGTTTGAGTCCCATTCAGGTAATGTGTGTCTTTGGGCAAGACACTTAATTTTCAGCCCCACTCTACCCAGCTGTATGGGGTGGGTAGCAGTGAGGTATAACTTACTGCCTCTTCTCTTACAAAAAGAAATAAAGGGCCTATAGAAGCTTGAATAAGATTATGTACATAGTACATCTGGTCTCGAATCTGTATGAACTGTAGCTATTGCTCCAAACTAATACTAATAGCAGGCCCGTATGAACAAGGGGGGGGGGGGGGGCCTAGGCCCCCCAATGTTGGCCAAAAATGCCGAATTTTCTTAATTTTTTGCACTGAAAATTTTGGAAAAATCCAAATTAGCCCCCCCAATATTCAGGACAAGGGCCTTAGCCCCCCAATATGAAATTGCTTCCTATGGGCCTGAATAGTGCAATTTATTTCCAGTCATTTCTGCAAGACTCAATTTTGACCACCTAAAAATCTGTTGTCAGGCTATCCGAGCCATTACGTCATTTGTAATTCCTTGCATATAAACAGAAGACTAATCAGTGTCAAGGTAAACAAAGACTTAAAATGGCTGACCCAGAACGAGCAAGAATCTAATAGATAGAAGAGCGTTGGTTCCCAATAATGGATCAAGCTGTAGTTCCAATAAAAATCTGTCTGAATATCAGCTGCTTTGTCCTAACTTCTTCTTTAGATGTTCCTGTGAATGCATTTATTTTACATCCATTGGGAAGCAAATTTCTTCAACTTAATTTAATCCCTCTCGATTGAGCTTCCTGAAAATCCACCCAATATGTGCAGGGGTCTTGTTTGCCCAAATTTGGGGCCGTTATTGGGCCCCATTCCCAATAGCAAAAAGTATCTTTTTTCCCAATTCTCTGGTGAAAATTCCCAATGAGGACACAGAATGCCCCATGTTAAAGTGACATTTCAGAATTGTTTGTCATGAATTTCACTTTTATTTTTATCTGAAAGAGCATATTTCCTTATGAAAATTCTGAAAATTTCAAGCCAAAATATCGCGCCGTTTACGAGAAATTTATATTTTTGTGTTAAAATTGAACAAATTGTTGTGGACAACAGTTCGGATTTATATGCAATTTATTGATTATGTCTCAACTTTAAATGCGTGTTTCTCGCTTATAGATAACAACTTCAAAAAACCAATAGTATTTATACCCATTAGAATAACCTATCTTGGCATCAAGACATACTTTAAAAAATTGAAATTGGAATGAAATGTCCCTTTAAGACCTCATCTTCATTTACAAACATTTTGAAGAAAGTTTTAGAGTAGAATCTTAAACAAGAGTATACATGTACAAATGCATTTTACATCACTACAGTCTAATTTACAGCTGAAACTGAGTGACAGTATGAATACAAACTTGTTTCAGTTTTTCCCAATTTAGGTAAAAACGTCGCTATTTTTCCCAATTTCACTGGCCCCTGGCCCCAAACAAAATTTGGATGTTTTTGATGTGGGCCAATGAGAAGCCAAGAAAAACCTCCGCTATCAGGGATCGAAATCAGAACCTCCTAGTCCCAAGACGGACGCTCTACTTCTTCACAACAGACACCAAACTTTCAAAAGTGCATGAAGTGGAACTTTTCAATTGATGATCAAAATGAAGTTTTCAGCTGTTTTGAAGTTACATAGTTTGTTGTTTTAAGTTTTTTGGCACAAATAAGAAATCTCTAATTTGATAACCCTAATGTGGTACTAAGCTTGTAAAGGTATTAAAGTAAAAGAATTATATGATGATTTCTTGTAAGTCTCACACTGCCAAATCTTGAAAAGGGTCACCCAAGGAACATTTCTGCCAAGTTTACTCTAAATTGGTCCATTAATTTATTTTTTAAGAATTATTTCATGGTTTGTCCAATTCTGATAAGACTTGCCCTGCCACACCCACATTTATAGACCAATCAAAGTTCACTAACACTCTCAATCACCCACCGAACATTTCTGCCAAGTTTGCACTAAATTGACCCAATGGTTGTTTTTAAAGAATTATTTCGCGATTTCACCCATTCTGATAAGCCCCCCCATGCCACGCCTTTACTAATGGACCAATCAGAATTTCACAAACAAAGTAAGTACAAGCCATCCAAGTAACATTACTGCCAAAATTGGTCTCCATTGTCCCATTGGTTGATTTATAAAGAAATATTTGATGATTTCTCCAATTTTGATAAGCCCCTCCCTTCCACGCCCACATTTATGGATCAATTAAAATTTCATCGGCTATTTAAGTAAAGAGTCACCCAAGGTACATTTCTGCCAAGTTTGATCAAAATTGGCTAAATGATTGACTTTTAATGAATTATTTTGTGATTTCATTAAGTCTGATAAGCCCTGCCCTGCTACGCCCACATTTATGGACCAATCAAAATTCTTTGAACAATTTAAGTAAAGGGTCACCTAAGGAACATTCCTGCAAAGTTTGGTCAAAATTGGCCCACTGGTTTGAGAGGAGATGATTTCTAAAGAAAAAGTTAACAGATGCACGGATGCACACACGCACGCACGACGGACACAACGCCATGACAATAGCTCCCTGGCCTTTGGCCAGTGGAGCTATATAATAAAAACAAAGTTAACATTTTCTCCTGTACTGCAAACCTTAGATGCCATGTGGCATACATTTTCGGCATTTAGTAACACTGGTTTTTACTTCCGCAACATTATTTCAAGTTGGAACTCTGTTTACAAATATATTTTTTGAGAAAGAGTTAAATCCAGATTGTCTGGGTGTTAATTATTACCATGGTAACACTCATCTGTCAATATAAAACATTTAAACCAAATGGCATGCAAGTTCTGTGATTGAACTGCCTCTGATTCATTTTATTTTCAATATTACTGGTCTAAAGCTTTCTCAACTGTGTGTCCAAAACACAGAAGATGTAGACCAGGCCCCAGTTTCTCGAAAAAACTTTAGTACATACTCATGAGAACATGCTCAACTTCAAAGGAATACTCTGCAACGTTGAAGGGTATTCGATTGAAGTTCAAGTGGATTTCGTGCGATTTGAGCACGGTGCTCAGATTTGAGCTTGAGAACGTACATGAGTTTTTTTGAGAAACAGGAGCCTGGTTAAAGTTTTTGTCTACGTAACCAACCATACAAACAGTCCCCGCCCACTAAAAAACGGAAAATATTTGAGCAATGGCATTTAGAAAATGTTGAGTGAACGTAGAAAAGGCTGCATGATCACCAGCACTGCATTTTTCTGCCTTTCTCTCTACATTTCCCAAGCTTTCTTTGCTATGCACATCAAAGCAAATGTTTATTTGGAAAGGAATAAATCCTCTTGAAACAGATTTTAATTTCTGTTTTAAAAATCTGTATCTTTGATCTTACAATTACCTACAATGAAAATCCATTACAAAGATCTTGTATGTCCCATGTAAATGCCCAATAAGAGTCAATTAACTAGGTCAGTCTTTCAATTAATACCAATTAAGGAAGCAATTATTGTGAGATTTTTCCAGTAATTAGAAATTGAATTAGTTTTCTAAAAATGGGAAATTTTAACATGAAGTTTACAATGTACCCACCCATAAATTTTAATGGTGGGCAAAATGTTTGGAATGATACTCTTGCCACATCCAAGTATGATACTCGGATCCCCTGATTAACCCTTTCCCGAATGACAAAATTTTAGGGTAGTCCAATTTGAAAGCTGCTGCAGACATCAAAACGAATGCTGATTGAAACAGCATTTGTATAGAAAAAAGTACAGAAAATATTGGGACAAAAGGAGAAACTGCTGGTTATCAGCAGTTTCTTCTTTTGTCTCGATCTTTTCCCAAGCCCATTCTCTTGTTTGGGAAAGTGTTAACCTATTACCACATAATAAGGCTTTCTGTCACCCAACTAGACAAAGGCTTTGGACAACATTTCAGGAAATGAAGAAATATGTCTTGCATTTTTTCCAATTAGATGTGACCTTTAGACCTAAGACATATGTTCCAAACAAAGACCTGGGCATAATGCAATCTTGGCGCAAAAGACAATCTATAATGCCTTGTTTTCGATGGACAAATAAAAATGAGTTCTCAGTTCAATGTGAAAACATGTTTATTGGTTTGAAAGGAGTAAATCTGGTTAATGCCTATATTGAGGAAGTTGAAAGTCCGGAAATATTGTTTCTCTCGGTTGGAAATTTTCTCGTAATTGACCAGGACACACAAGACTATATTGGTTATCATGCCTTCTGGCAGACGTGAATAAATTTACACATATTTCTCTTCTAGCTTGGAATAATAGGGAAAGATTTTAACCAAGTAATCATGATGTAATTTCAGACAAATAGTATTTCGTGGATGTTGTTAAAAAATCTCGTAACTACGGCTTGATTCAAGCCCTAGTTACGAGATTTTATAACAACACTGACGGTCTCTGAATACATATAAAGACAAATCCAGTCTATTTTTAGCACATAATTCAATGCCATTGCTGACTTCAACTATTGTTACATTACATAAAGCTAGCATATAAAAAACGAATTTTGAGGGGTACCATTGCTATGAATTCCATCAGTGGGGAGTCACAAAACCTCGTAACTACAGCTTGACAAAGCTGGAGTTACAAGGTTTTGATCCCCCACTGGTGATATGCTTTTCCAGCAGTGTTGCACTCATGCAAGGTACTAACAAGGCTTCATCTCCCTGCAGTTCTCAAAATTTAGGTTTGTTTGAGAAAGAGTTTGAAAAAGCCAGTCAAAACAACTAACATCTTCTTTGAAATTAATCAAGATAAGAATCTCAATTCAATTTCTCTACTCTTTGAAAATTTCTTAACTTGAATTCAAAGCAAACGGCAGAAGTACATGCCCGTACCAACACTTATGGGAGTTAAATAATATGGGCCCCTGGCTTTTGGCTGTAACTCATTCCCAAATAAGACCTGGTTTTCACGTCCATAAAAAAGAAGGATTAGGAAAACATTGAGGCAAAAGAAGAAACTGCTGATAACCAGCAGTTTCTCCTTTTGCCTCAACATTTTCTGTGTTATATTGTGCATGAATTAAACCTTTATCAACACACAGTTTGTTGACTGCAGCAGCTTCCGAGTAGAAACAGTTGATATTTTAGCTGTTTGGCAAACGGTTAATCCTTTCCCTAACAAGACCTGGTTTTCACATTCTTAAGAGGAAATACTGAGTCAAAAGAAGAAAATGCTGAAACCAGCATTTTCTCCTTCTGCCTCAATATCTATGTGTATTTTGTATGCAAATTCTTTCTTTATCAACACCCATTTCGTTATCAGCAACAGCCGACCATCCAAAAATTCTTTGGCTTTGGGAAAGGGCTAATAGGAAAAGAAAGATGGAAACATATTAATGATTAAAAAAAAAAGAACTGATTTTTCTCTTATCACACAGCTAGAATGCAGCATTTTGATAATAACCATTTATTTTTAAAACATTAAAATGTATTAATTATTGTGCATTTAGATAAGGTGATGTACTTGACCCTTTCTCATACAAGATCTGCTTTTGAAGTCTCTAATAGAAATAGTTCAAGAAAAGATTTAGAGAAAAGAAGAAATATTGCTGATCATTGGCAATGTGTCATTTTCTCTCAAAATTTACTATTTGTCATTTTCTCTCAAAATTTACTATTTTATAATATACACAATTTCTTCTTTTGACATCAGTCTTATTTTCATTTTCTATTACTCACATGAAAAATTTAATTGCTAGGGAAAGAGTTAACACATTACCACAGAGTGACTCTTTTTCACTCACCACAAGAAAATGGCTTTGGAAAACATTGTGGAAAATGAAGAAATTGCTTGTCACACAATTCCCACAATCTTTTCTATTCAAAAAGACCAAAAATGTAAATGGTCTTTTAGTTTTAATTGTCGTCTGCAACATCTTTGAATTTGGAGGAGTCTAAAATTTTGTTGTTTGGTAATGGGTTAATATGCACTTACAAAAAGTTGCACTAAACCCCCTGGTGATATTTCAAGTATTTTCTTTCCATCGGGATTTCTCAATTTAGATTTGAGAAAAAGTTAATCATTTAGTTTCTGTCATTTTCCTGTCAAATTGCTGTTCTTTAATCCGTCTGGGGACCTTGGTGCAGTTCTATATAGATTAACTAATGTATCAACTGTCTTTTTTGTTAACATTTTGGGCTAACTATTTCAGGAAGATACAAATTACCCAGGCCATTTCCCCTGCAAAAAGTTCATTTAAGTTCAAGAACTGTTCTAAAATGTTCTAGAACGTTAAATGGCACTTCTAGAACAATTCTAGAAGTGCCATTTAACCCATTACCAAACGGCAAAATTTTAGGCTGGTCCAAATTCAAAGATGTTGCAGACGACAATTTCAAGTGAATGAAAATTTTTGGTCTTTTTTACGTAGAAAACATTGTGGGAAATGAAGAAATTGCTTGTGACAAGCAATTTCTCCATTTTCCACAATGTTTTCCAAAGTTATGATCTAAAAAGGGTGTCAAAAGGCGTCAATGTGTGGGAATAGGTTAACATTATAGAATGTTCTAGAACAGTTCTTGAACTTAAATAAACTTTTCGCCTGAAAAGTGTGTTAGTTGAGTGCCGAATAAACCTTGCAGAAGTGGAGTCAGTACATACCTAGATGTATGTCCCAGGCTAAATTTTTTGTACAATATGTTTGTACAATCATATTGATGAATCGTCTTAAACATAATGTCATAGGGGTCGTCAAATAGAAACTAGAACTGTCAAAGGATGTGACTTGATACCCCCGCAAAAGCTTTCACTACAAGAAAGGGCAATAAGTGTACCAAGTTTAAAGTTGCTAGCACTTATGGTTTAGAAAATATGGTCCGGACAAAAATGCAAGGGTACACACAACAAAGGGCAATAACTGTAAAAGTGGCCATGGCAGAGTAATGATTCATGTACATGACAGTTCCCCCAAAGAGATCTATAAGTGTACAAAGTTTGAAGTTGCTAGCACTATTGGTTTAGAAGATATGGTCCATACAAAAATGAAAGGGTACACACAACAAAGGGCAATAACTCAAAAAAGTAGGCATGACAGAGTAATGGTTATTGAATATGACACTTCCCCACAATGAAATCGATAAGTGTACCAAGTTTGCAGTTGCTAGGACTTATAGTTTAGAAGATATGATCCGGACAAAAGTGCAAGGGTACAAACAACAAAGGGCAATAACCCAACAAGTGGGTGTGGCAGAGTAATAATTCATGTACATGACAATTCTCCTAATGAGATATATACATGTACAGAGCTCCAGATAATTTTTTGATGCAAGGGGTATTTACCCCTCAGAATTTTTTTCAATGCGTATTTCCAGATATTTTTTTGAGGCAGGGCGTAATTACGTTCTTGTTCGGGAAAGGACTAAAATAAACAGAAAAACCCGACCGGAACGACTCACTTTCAGCCATCTTACCGTAGGCCATCTTACCGTAGTTGCAATAATGTAACCGAAACCTTTTTGAATTTAGATCTGGGTTTCACAAACCAATAGCTATCATCAAGTTTGTGGCTACGATATCACAGCTAATCTAACCGCGGTATGTTTCTGACAATGATGATGGTCAATCGAGTTTTTTTTTTGAACAAGATTACCATCGTGTGCTATCTTTGCCTGTAGGGGCACACCAGAACGAATATCGGCAAAAATCGCCTAAAGTTACGATCTACTCAGCAGTGGATTTACTCGTTTGCCGGTTTGAAAAGAAAACAAACACATTCGAGTTGTCATTTACGATTTACGGATTGACGCAATGGTCTGTTAAATCGGGTAACGATTTGCTTTCACAGAGATAACCGATTGATTGAAATTCAAACAAATACAACACTCGGCACCATCCGGTAGATCTACGGAATAGCCGATTGTCGCTCAGCTGGTCACAGTGGTGACGTAATTGGTATTCCCAAATTAACCAAGACTGTGATTGGCTGATTAAAGTCGTAAAAGATATCTGATAGCTGACTGCCGTAACCTATTTTTTACAGACAAAAAGTTTGTGTTAATTGTTGGAATTTCCTAGTGTATGTTTTTTTTTCCCGACATTTTCCGATCTTGATACGCTAACTGGCAATTATCAAATGCGTTTTCATTATTTTGAATGCGTATTTGTACGCATTTTTCTAAAAGTTAATGTGTATTCAGACCAAATCAATGCGTATTTTACGCAAATACGCATCCTATCTGGAGCTCTGCATGTAAAAAGTTTGAAGTAGCGAGCACTAATGGTTTAGAAGATATGGTCCGTACAAAAATGAAAGGTACACACAACAAAGGGCAATTACTCAAAAACTGGGCATGGCAGAGTAACAATTATTAAATATGACACTTCCCCAGAATGAGATCTATAAATTTACCAAGATTGCAGTTGCTAGGACTTATGGTTTAGAAGATATGGTCCAGACAAAAATGTAAGGGTTCAAACAACAAAGGGTAATCACTCAAAAAGTGGGCGTGGCAGAGTAATGGTTATTGCACAAGAGACTTACCCACAATGAGATGTATAAGTGTACCAAGTTTGAAGTTGCTAGCAGTTATGGTATAGAAGATATGGTGCAGACAAAAATGCAAGGGTAAAAACAACAAAGGGCAACAAAGGGTAATCACTCAAAAAGTGGGCGTGGCAGAGTAATGGTTATTGCACAAGAGACTTACCCACAATGAGATGTATAAGTGTACCAAGTTTAAAGTTGCTAGCAGTTATGGTTTAGAAGATATGGTGCGGACAAAAATGCAAGGGTACAAAGGGCAATAACCCAAAAAGTGGGCGTGGCACAGTAACAATTCTTGTACATGAGACTTCCCCACAATAAGATCTATAAGTGTACCAAGTTTGAAGTTGGTAGCATATATGGTTTAGAAGATATGCTCTGGAGAAGTATTTTGTCCACGGACAGACAGACATACAGACAGACAGACAGACAGACAGGTTGATTCCAGTATACCCCCTAAAACATTCGTTTTGCGGGGGTATAATAAAACATTCGTTTTGCGGGGGTATAATAATAACAAAACCCCATATATCTGATGAAATATGTGAGAGTAATGTCTCGATAAGTCGGAAAATGTGTAAAAAAAAACAGCTGTCCCACCTCGGGGGTGGTCCAGTTCATCACTTTTGTACGGAGAGTACATATATAATACATATACAGTATACCAGTAGCTTTTCCAAATTGTTTTTATTGGTGAAATAAAGAAATTTAAGATAAATGACAGTGTCCACATAACAGCACACCAAAACTCAACTCTGAGACCAAAATTTAAAGTGCTTTATTTTGGGAAAGTTAGTGTTTCATTTGATTACTCTTACTCAAATAAAGGCAAAACAGCTGAAACTTTAACACGGCATATCAAAATAATGATTTTATTCAACTTTTATTTTTTCCGTAGCTAATGTCAAAATTGGACAGAAAAATTGGACAGAAAATCATGACATTAGCAACAGCATTTTTATAATTTTTCTATGTAAATAAGATCTTAAATGTTTAAAATGTACTTTTTCTTGTTAAGAATCTCAAAATGCATTTATTTGTGAGAATTGTTAGTTTCACACCAGCTCATGTCATAAAAGCTGACCAGACCAAATTTTCCAGCAATGATCTGACGAAAGACACAAAATTTTCTGTCAAGCATCTGACGCTAGACACACGGTGACCTAGAAAATGCAGAAAAATCGTGTTGTGTAAACTGTACATGATGTATTAAATGCTTCATCTTAGTGTTTCAAACATTGTAAGCAATAAAATGGCGTGTCGGAACAAAGAAAACAGAATGTGTAGTTTCGATCGTCATGGGTGTATAACGTCAGAAACAATTGACAGACGCCTGAAATTCCCTCTTCGTCCACTGTTTATTTATTTACTTTCAAACAACCGCCATCTTAGGGGAAACGGAAATAGATTTCGAAGCGCCTCCATGCGGTAGCGGCTGTCGCAACAAGGGAGGTAATCAGGCTGATTCGTTTGATTTTTTCGAACGTCATTCGCCGAAACAGACAGAATTGACATTCGCAGTTTTTGGGAATAAATTTCTTCAACATAGAAATTATGAATACTGATTGGCTAATTGGAAACAGGCGTTTGTCGCATGTATTTGTAAATTTGCATAAACGTGGTTGTGGACTGTGTCCCAATTCTTTTCCGATCGCTCAACTGATCGAAGTTGATATCGTCAGAAAACTGGACAGAAAGAAAAACAATGCTTTCTTACTTTCATTTTTTTAATTTTTTCGTTCTTTTTTGCTGAACAGGAAAAATATAAGTGAATATCCCATAAACAACAATATAATTGTAACAGTGAAACTATTTTTCCTTTCACCAAAACAAGAAATACTGTCATAAAAACACTCCTGAAGCCTTTACCGTCGTAAGCGCTGTCTAGTGCGATCGTCGATTTTTACAATTTTTGATACTATTTTTTTTTATTTTCTACATAATTTTTCATCAAAAACATTTTAGTTGATTTTGATGATTACATAGGGTTTAAGAAAATTTAGCAAGATAAAATTATGTTCCTAATTCGTATTTACTAAAAATATCAGATCAATATATTTCTGGACAGAATTTGATTCATTTTTCGTGGAACCTGTCAAATGCATTTTTCTGCGAACAATTATGCATATGTCCCATGGTCTGGTATGAATTACGTTATTTAGTTTTACACACATCCTTAAACGAAACCATGTTTTGAATGCGTGATATTAAATATCATTTATAAATAGTCAACAGCATGTGCAAACACAATGTATTACTGTTGCAGGTAGCAGTAGATTGTAGTAAGTCACACTTTGCAATGAAGGAAGCTACCCCGCTCAAGGAGCAGTAAATGTGAATTACGTTAATGCTCTTTAAAATTTCACACAATCAACGCTTAACCCTTTCCCAAACGGCAAAATTTAAGACTGATCCCAATCGAAAGCTGCTGAAGGTGACAAAATGAACAATAATAAAGACGAAATTTGTGGACAATTTAGCCAAGAAAATATTGAGGCAAAAGGAGAAAGTGCTGATTATCAGCACTTTCTTCTTTTGCCTCAATGTTTTCCCAAGCCTATTCTCTTAGGGACGTCAAAACCAGGTCTTGTTTGGGAAAGGGTTAAGTTAAATACATAGCTGGGCATGTACCTACACATGTGTAGATTACATAAACCAAGAAGAAAATTTCTCTTCAGAATTATTACCTGTGGAATTTTATTGTATGTTCAAAATTGTGAATTATGTGTCTGTGAATTACGTTACGTCATTTTACGTTCCATAAAATGTTTTATTCATTAAATGTCGCAAAATTAGAAACACTCGGGTCATGTTTTAAAATCTTTTTTAAATTCATGTAGTTAATTGATAGTAAAACCGAAATATGTCAATGAGAAAAATCTAAGACCGAAACTATAGTGGGACATTTTTCGTTCGTAATTGTGCAACTTAACTCGTTTTAGCTGTATAATAAGGAACACAATGATATGCAGTCTGTTTTTTCAGGTACTGACCAAAAATTTGAATTTCCATAGTTTTCAAAATACTAAATTTTATCTATGTAATTTGTGGGAATGTCACAATATTGAATAATGATACAATCACATATCTTCATTTTTCTTCAGAACCCCCGCAACAAGCTGCAGTTGCGAGATTTTCAAAAGTCAGAGAATGTCTGTGGATTTACCAGTACTTGCAATTGCGGCAATCTTGTTATAACTCCCTCAAAATGCATCAATGAATTACAATAATTTTGAATCTTGGTCCATCAGATTCTCAGTTTGTGAGATATTGTGGAAGTACTTTTGACAGACACTAAACAAGTTTCCTATCTTATCAGTATATAAATGAACATGAATATTCAATCCTACAATCTAACATTTTACTCAACAGAATGTAGACCACCAAGACCTGATTTTGATTTACAAAATGTTTAGAATCGTTATGATAATAAATGAAAATCTGTATCAACATTTTGACCTTTTATAGGTTTTATCAAAAGGAAAACTCTTGTGAAAGGATTTTTAAGCCATTACCAAATGGCAAAATTTTGGACTGGTCCAAATTCAAAATTATTGCAGACAACATTTAATTAAGATGAATGAAATTTCAAATTTAATGATCGTTCTGGGTCGAAAACAATGTGGGAAATGATGAAATTGCTTGTCACAAGCAACATCTTCATTTTCCACTCTGTTGTCCAAAGCCTATTATAATTTAGCTTGAAGTGAGTCAAAGAGTCATTGTGTGGTAATGGGTTAAATGGGTTTCTCTTGATTCAGAGTTTTGCCAGTGTTTGAGGGTGACCTGAGCATATGTCCAATCTGATCTAGATTCATGTTGTGCTCAATAGACATAAGGAACTTTTTTCCTTAGCCAGGCTTGTAATCAATAGAGGCTTTCATGAAGCTTTCTCTCTTTGATTTTTCCTAGGATGTTTCTTTTACAAAGAATGAAAATCAGTAGTAAACAAATACATGTGTGAATATATAAAAGCAGGACTGAATTCCATTAACAACTGGCAATTCATCAATACTTGGTTTATATCAGGCATAACAAAATTTCTGACTTTTTCAAAGGATGGTGAATAGTAATTTTGTTGTCTGAAACACCTTTGAATTTGAACTACCTAAAGATTTTGTTGTATGGAAAAAAAGTTAAAAGACAAGAATTTTCTGATATTTGACTGTGTGTCCATCAAATGTCTGTCTAGTGGGACAACTACATTTCATTAACCCTATCCCATATCAGGCCCGTAGGAAGCAATTTTATATTGGAGGGGCTGTGTCTGAATGGGGGGGGGGGGGGGGGCTACTCCCCCCTGTTCCTACAGCCCCCACCTCCCCAGGATCCTATATGCCCGCATAATGCAAAAAAAAATGCTCTGGTTCAGTTTGAAAGCTGCTGCAGATGAAATTAATTATAATAAAAATAGACTTTTTGTACAAATTATGATAGAAAATACTAAGACAAAAAAAGAAAATGCTGATTATCAGCATTGTCTTCCTTTGTCTGAATGTCTTCTCTAGCCTTTTTCTTGAGGGGCATCAAAAAGTGTTAATATGTAGGAATGGGCAAATCAAGAAAGCTTTGGAAAGTATTGAAAGAAAAGAAGATATGCTATTAAACCATTCCCACAAATTTATGCTTTTTGACACATCTCATGATAAAGACTTTGAAAACATTGTGGAAAATGAAGAAACTGCCTGCAATTTCATCATTTCCCACAATGCTTTCTACCCAAAGAGCTAGTTGTCTTCAACACCTTTGAATTTAGACACAAGTCTCAAATTTTGAAATCTAGTAATGTGTTAAAATCATTTTCAGGCCGCATAAAACTATGTCGGAGCTTACCTTTCAATTTGCATCTTTGATCATCTTTTCTGTTTCAAACTGTATGGAAGACAACAATTATCACATCTCAGCACCCGGGACAGCAGCTGAACTTTCTGAAAGTGTTTCAAAAACCTCTTGACTTTTAATTCAGCAGAGATCTGTCAAAGGGCAATTATAGCATTTCGTCGCTGTAAATGCAAAACCTTGTATGTCGATTGGTGCAATTTTCAAAGAACAAACTTGTGTGCCCAGTGTAGACAATTCTCGCAGGTTTTGAGATATTTTTATTGATCAGTAATATTGACACATTGTTTGTGAACAATATGTCCAAGTTTCAAGTAAGACATTTCAGTTTGGGAAAAGTAATTACACTTTTTTCCCTCCCCTTTAAAAATTTCCAAAACCGAGATAAGAAGGTTTTGCATTTACAGCGACGATTTGAGATCTCAAAGCATTTGTTGCTCTCAAACAGATTCTTCAAAAGCTGAAGCATTATTCTTAAAAAGAAGCAGGGATGATAATCAGACTTTACTTAGGGTGCAAGCTGATCTGGATCAACTAGTCTCAAAATTCAATATTGTTTATATTAATCCTTTAGCAAACAAGACCTGGTTTTAACATTCCTGAGAGAAAGGACTTGGAAAAACATTAAGGCAGAAGAAGAAAATGCTGATAATCAGCATTTTCTCCTTTTGCCTCAATATTTTTTCTGCTACATGTATATTATACTCAAATTCTTCTTTATCAATACCAATATTTTTGTCTTCAGCTACATCAAAATTGGATAACCCTTTAATTGTGTTGTTTGGGAAATGGTTAGAAGACTATTTTTCCAGATCCCAACTCAAATATATTTAAAAACCCATTCAGTATAACATAAAAACCTGATGTTTAATAAATTACTCACATTAACAATAAAGATTTCTTCACTAAATTCCTCAGATAATTTTCAAATAATCCTTTTCCAGGAAAATATATAATCCACCATTAAATAGATACACATGTTATATGAACCTTGATAAATAAGCAAGAACTGATGTAATGAAAATTCCAATAGCACTAAGAAACATCCATTGTAATTCCTGTAAATTTGCATGAACTTTTATTGACATTACATTTTTCCAGACTGATTTGACCTATGAATCTTAAATTGCTCTTTGATAGACTTTGTATAAAAAGAGGTTTAGTAAAGGCAAAGTAATGAAAATTCCTATAGCATCAAATTGAGGAACAGGCATTGATCACAATTGAATTGTAATTCGTGAGAATCGTGAGCATGAACATCACGGTGGATAATCACGTGATACACAAATTTCAGAAGATCTTCAATAACTTTGTTAATATATAGGACCGATTTGAATTCGGTTTGAAGCAGAGAATGTGGACAGTCGTCACGTATTAGATGGGCGTGGTTGATTTTTGAAAATCAACTGATAAAAAAGTTATTGAAGATAAACCAAAATTTTGGTTTATCTTCATTAACTTTTTCATCAGTTGATATTTTAAAAATCGACAACGTCCATGTTATTCCTGACATTTTTCCACATTCTCTGCTTCAAGCCGAATTCAAATTGGTCAAGTATTGAATAAGTTATTGAAGATTATCGGAAATTCTAAGTCACGTGATTATACACCGTGAACATAATATTGACATCATGACATGACATTTCTCTAGACGGAATTAGCTCTTTCCCAAACAACAAATTTCTAGGGCAATCCACTTCAAAAACTGCCACAAATGACAAAATGGATGTTAATAAAGATAGGATTTGTGTAAAATATGGCACAGAAAATATTGAGACGAAAGGAGAAACTGCTGGTTATCAGCAGTTTCTTCTTTTGTTTCAATGTTTTCCCAAGCCTGTTCTATTAAGGACATCAAAACCAGGTCTTGTTTGGGACAGGGTTAACCTATAAATCTTACACTGATGCAAATTGTAAAGGTTTTATGTGGAGAAATCTTTTGAATGTCATTTAATTTCCAATAGCTACTGGAATAACCATAGATCATCTTGGAAGCACATCCTGCAAATTTGCATGAATATAATTTCATTGAAATTACATTTTTCAGGACTCAATCTACTTGTTAATCTTAAACTTGTGCATTTTGCTTACTAGTAGTTGTTAAAGTATTGCCAAATATTTGAAATACAATGACCTGAAGTAATGAAAATTCAAAAAGCACCAAGAAAGATATGTGATTGTTTGTATTAGACTGTGGGCTAATTCCTGTAAATTGGGATCTTGGAGGAATGTATTACAGTTTCATATGAGTTCTTGCAGAATTCAGCTATTAGCATATACCCATCCACCTACAAAGTAGAGTGGTTGGTATTTTGGTTTCATCATTCATGTCTGTCTAGTTTTGTGGCCATAAATCCATCTGTAATTTTTTTGTTCCAACTATAAAGGCCGCACGATAATTTGATCATTTGTTTATTTACATTGACCTGTCCATTGTTATTGAAAACAGTTCATAGATTTCGATTTTAGAAAGAATTCGTTTATACAAACGTCGATGTGCAAGTCTGTGATAGTGCAGTGGAAAGACGTGGAACTTCTACTTGAACGGACCAAGTTCGATTCTACTACAAGACATGTACATTTATCATTTTTCAGGGATTTTCATTTTTTATTCCTTTGTTTAATGTTTGCAGTTTAATCCATTTACAAACATCAATTACCGGTACGTAGATATTTAGATATTTTCAAGGCAATAAAAGAAATGCGCTTTTGAAATTTGAAAAGAAAAGAGATAGGTTTGAGGAAACTAGAACTGTCGCAAAGCGGTCGAATACCCCCCCACTAGGGCCTTGTCACTGAAAAAGTGCTATCGGTCAAAATGTTCTTGACTTAGAGCATGGAAACAGATTTTAAACAAAGTCCAACTATGTTCTTGACCTTTGACCTTGGTGACCCCAAAACAATAGGGTACCTCCATTCGTCATGGGCAACATTTGTGTAAAGTTTCATGATCCTAGGTCAAACTGTTCTCAAGTTAGAACACGGAAACGAAATTGTAAATTTTGACTTAGGAGGAGTTGCGTTGACAAGAAAAGTGGACGGACGTACGGACGGATGGACGGACGGACGAACAGACGGAGAAGATGACGCCAATATACGTCCGCCTCCGGCGGCGTATAAAAATGGTGCAATAAAAAAGAAATAGAAATAAGAAACAAATACAATTAGAGGCGACTGTGAGTTTCGAACCCATACCAAAAAGCACATTGTAATCAAGGTCTCCGACCGTGACCATTTGACCACTTTGACATTATGAAAGTTTAGACAAAAAGTATTTTTATACCTACATGGGTGAAAGTTAGAAAATTTCAAAATACTGAACTTTAGAGCTGGGGGCCAGGGGGCCGCAGGGCCCCCGCTGGGTCCAGGGCATCGCCCTGGCCAGGGGTCCAGGGGGCCGGAGGCCCCCGGGAGCTCTCGAGAAATAGTGTTTTAAAAACCCCAGGAAGGCGTTCATGACGCTATACTACCATCTTTTAGTGCAAGTTTTCCAGATCAATTATCATTCAGTTTCAAATTATAACTCAATATGATTCACTGTTTTATTTTTTTTCTTTCATTTTTAAAATAAGAATTGAAAGATTTTAGTATGACATGGCAACAATTTTCAAAATGTGCGCATATTTCAGGGTTTTGCTACCATTGACAGATCAGTATTGATTTGTGAAAATCAAGTTTGGATTTTTTTTTATATATACATCAATGCAACTACACTTATCTATATTTGAATAACTATTGAAAGTTTACAATCTCAAAATATCTTGATACGACTGCCCCCCCCCCCCCTCGAAAATAATCCTCGATCCGTCCTGGCGAGTCATTGAACATTGCTTTAGTGCACACGTAGTTTCCGAAATTGCACTTTTGTCACCCCTCTTGAGAATATTTCTCGTGATTGATATCATTTCAGTTTAGAAATATGTACGTAATATTTAAAAGTCACAAAGATAACCAATGTGCTATAACGGTTTATGTTTGTGTAACATTAGTCTTTTTAAGCTCGTAATTACACAAAGTCGTGATAAATCAAGAATTTGAATCTCCAATTAACGTTTTATTCACGAATCAACTCCCTTTCTCTCTCCACAAGATTATTTTTATTTCACGTTAATTTTTCGGTGACAAATAACAAGAGATTTCATCGCAGAAACGTCGACTGCATCGACGGACACTCGATGATTAATTTGAATGCTAATTCATGCCAATTTTCTGATGTAAAGTTGCAGCTAAAGCAAAATTATAGATCTAGGTTATTTAGATTTCGGTCGGCAAGCGATAATGTCATTATGAAACGAAGAAAATGCTACCTTGTTAGTCTATTATCCAAAATTTCAACGGTAATAATCCAATCAACGTACTATGAAACAGTCCCCGAAATAACTGGGCGGGGACAATCCTCTTTTTCAACCAATCTGTGTTTTACAAGCAATGTTTACTAAAAGATCTAGAAGTCAATCGTCGGCAAAGAAAATTTACCCCGAGTCTCTTTCGTTAGTGAAAAGAAAAAATCTTGCAGAGGCAGATCTACCTGACTCGTGCTTATGCTTGCCGACGTTCCCGGACCTCTCTTTTAAATCCTTTCACAAACAGTACTTGATTTCGACGTCATTGGAATAAATAGATAAGGGAAACATTGAGAGAAAAGAAGAAATCGTCGATAATCAGCCATTTCTCCGTCCCCACGATAAATACTTTCCATAAAGTAAGTTATGTCGTCTGCAACACCTTTAAAAATGGAGCAGTCTAAAATGTTTCTGTTTGGGAAGGGGGTAAACAAAATGACGAAAATTGAACATGAATGTAGATCTATATAAATATCCATGAATTACACATTTGGGGCTAATGATTACACATGCACAAGAATCAAAACGTGTGTGCTGAAAAATTTATTCTAGTCTGAAACGAAGGTAAGAAAATGCCCATGACTTTTTATGCCGTCTATGATCGACCACGGTTGCTAGATCCAGACAAGCCAATCTATAATTTATGTCCGTGGATCGATCTTCAGCAACGGAAAACTCTTTGTTTGGTAATTGTCGGATGGATATTCCGGGACCGCCATCATGGAATCAGCCGAGTAGTTACGAGTAATTTTTCGGATGAGATCGTTTCTTTGATGTGATCCCGCGGGGTTTCCCATTGATAAGCTGACTAGATGGGTAATAAAATGTTTTTGTTCTGGTCTTCCCGGTATTGAATTGAGATAGGATCTCCGGGTATCTTCAGATCAACAAGAGAAAGGGGTTACCCCCCCCCCCCCCTCCCCCCCCCCCCAACTTGTCTCAACGGATTTACGCGATTTGGAAAAACGACCCCGGCGGCCGTCCAAAATACGGAAATCCGTAATAATACGGAAAACTTTCACCCATGTACCTAATCTGGGCTAATCAACATTAAATCAACTAGAACTGTCGCAAAGTGGACAAATACCCCCCACTAGCGCCTTGTCACTGAAAAGGTGCTGTAGGTCAACCGGTTCTTGACTTAGAACACGGAAACAGATTTTAAACAAAGTCTGATTGTGACCTTGACCTTTGTGACCCAAAACCAATAGGGCACCTCCATTGGTCATGGGCAACAACTGTGTGAAGTTTCATGATCCTAGGTCAACCTGTTCTTGACTTAGAGCACGGAATCGGATTTTAAACAAAGTCCAATTGTGACCTTGACCTTTTGACCTTGGTGACCCAAAAACAATAGGGCACCTCCTTGGGTCATGGGCAACATCTGTGTAAAGTTCCATGATCCTAGGTCAACCGGTTCTTGACTTAAGAGCACAGAATCGGATTTTAAACAAAGTCCGATTGTGACCTTGACCTTTGACCTTGGTGACCCAAAAACAATAGGGCACCTCCTTGGTTCATGGGCAACATCTGTGTAAAGTTTCATGATCCTAGGTCGACCGGTTCTTGACTTAGAGCACGGAAACGGATTTTAAACAAAGTCCGATTGTGACCTTGACCTTTGACCTTGGTGACCCAAAAACAATAGGGCACCTCCTTGGGTCATGGGCAACAACTGTGTAAAGTTTCATGATCCTAGGTCAACCGGTTCTTGACTTAGACCACGGAAATGGATTTTAAACAAAGTCCGATTGTGACCTTGACCTTTGACCTTGGTGACCCAAAAACTTGTGTAAAGTTTCATGATCCTAGGTCAACCGGTTCTTGACTTAGAGCACGGAAACGGATTTTAAACAAAGTCTGATTGTGACCTTGACCTTTGATCTTGGTAACCCAAAAACAATAGGGCACATCCTTGGGTCATGGGCAACAACTGTGTAAAGTTTCATGATCCTAGGTCAACCGGTTCTTGACTTAGAACACGGAAACAGATTTTAAACAAAGTCTGATTGTGACCTTGACCTTTGACCTTGGTGACCCAAAAACAATAGGGCACCTCCTTGGGTCATGGGCAACAACTGTGTAAAGTTTCATGATCCTAGGTCAACCGGTTCTTGACTTAGAGCACGGAAATGGATTTTAAACAAAGTCCGATTGTGACCTTGACCTTTGACCTTGGTGACCCAAAAACAATAGGGCACCTCCTTGGGTCATGGGCAACAATTGTGTAAAGTTTCATGATCCTAGGTCAACCGGTTCTTGACTTAGAGCACGGAAACGGATTTTAAACAAAGTCTGATTGTGACCTTGACCTTTGACCTTGGTGACCCAAAAACAATAGGGCACATCCTTGGGTCATGGGCAACAACTGTGTAAAGTTTCATGATCCTAGGTCAACCGGTTCTTGACTTAGAGCATGGAAACGGATTTTAAACAAAGTCCGATTGTGACCTTGACCTTTGTGACCCAAAAACAATAGGGCACCTCCTTGGGTCATGGGCAACAACTGTGTAAAGTTTCATGATCCTAGGTCAACCGGTTCTTGACTTAGAGCACGGAAACGAAAAAGTCTACGGACGGACGGACGGATGGACGGACGGATGGACGGACGGACGGACAGACAGACATGGTGAAACCAATATACCCCCCTCTACTTCGTAGGTGGGGGGTATAATCAACCATATCGGATAATTTACCTGGATTCCCGTACTTGACATCCACTCACCCGGGTCAGTGTAAAAATTATCGTTTTCAGTTTATACATGCTCTAATAAAAGAATCATTTGACCTAGGACCATGCAACTTTGCAAAATATAAAATTGTTGCCTTTGACCAAACAATTACAATCATTAGTTGCCTTTTTGTTTTTGGTCATATCATCAAAGGTCAAGGTCATAATTTAACTTTGTTTGATATATCTATTTCTGTGCTCCAACCGAATAACACTTGTCCTTACATCAAAGACTATTTGCTTTGGGGGTAACATAGATCAAAGGTCAAGTTCACAATTTAACTTTCTTTGATATCTATTTCTGTGCTCCAACTGAATAACACTTGTCCTTACATCAAAGACTATTTGCTTTGGGGGTAACATAGATCAAAGGTCAAGTTCACAATTTAACTTAACCCTTTCCCAAACAAGGCCTGGTTTTGACGTCCCTAATCAAAATGGCTTGGGAAAACATTGAAACAAAAGAAGAAACTGCTGATAACCAGCAGTTTCTCCTTTTGTCTCAATATTTTCTATTCCATATCTTACACAAATTCTTGTTTTAATAACATGCATTTTGTCATGTGTGGCACTTTTTGAAGTGGATCACCCTAAAATTTTGCTGTTTGGGAAAGAGTTAAAGTAAAGTCTGTTTCTATGATCTTACTCAAGAATAGTGTTGTGTGACAAGGTGCTGGTGGGCTTTATTCATACACTTGGCCACAGTTTTAGTTAGTTTGAGTTTATTGGGGTTTTACGCCATTTTCAACTACCAGGGTCATATCGCGGCGGCTGGAGCACCTACCCATGGATTCCTGTTGTTTCTCAAACCAGTACTACCACAACACCCTTACCGAGCCTCCAGCTGCTCGCCCACTAAAGTTAACGATTTCAAACCCATTGGTGGGTGACAATTTTGTCAGAAAGGGTATTAGCCGCGGCCGGGTATCGAACCCGGGACCTCTCGAATGAGGGTCAGATGCGCTACCAACTGCGCTAAGGCCGCGGCCAGTTTTAGTTAGAAATGTTTTCCAAAGCTTTTTCAATTAGAGACATCAAATTCTAGGATTGTACAAGTCTACGAGAAAGAATTAAATGTTTTGGTTGCCTTGTAAATACTGGTTCTAATTTTCTTCTGTAAACAGGTAAATTCTGATTGATTATTTATAATTATCTGGTTGACATTTATCAGGGAGAAGATAATTGAGAGACAAATTGACCTCCTTGTTTACACTAACCCTTACACAAAATCTTACATGTTCATACAAATCCATCCATAAAATAGGAAACGATTTTATCCAGTTAATCGTGATATCATTTCGGACAAACAATAGTATTTCCATAGGTTTTGTTATAAGATCTCGTAACTATGGCTTGATTCAAGCCATAGTTACGAGATTTTATAACAACACCCATGAAATAGTATTTGTTTGTCCAAAATTATGTCACTGTTAACTGGATAAAATCGTTCCCTATTAAATGTTTGTACAAGTCTACAAGAAAGACATAAATGTTTTGGTTGCCTTGTAAACCTGTTTCCAAGCTCTTTTTCAAGAGCAGTTTTTCGTTACAAGGGGCTAGTGAATTGTATTTGTATGCTTGAGTACAGCCTATTAGAAGCATCAAATTCTGTGATTTTTTGAGAAAGAATAAAATGTTTTGGTTGCCTTGTAAACACTGGTTCTAATTTTCTTCTGTAAACAGGTAAACTCTGATTGATTATTTATAATTATCTGGTTGACATTTATCAGGGAAAGATAATTGAGAGACAAATTGACCTCCTTGTTTACACTAACCCTTACACAAAATCTTTAATGTTCATCCAAATCTATCCATAAATGTAGAGGAAATCGTGTTCACAAGATGTGAATATACTTATGTATATAATTATGGAGGTAGAAATGGACAGACAAATGAACAAGATAGTAGCAGTATATCATGTATTAATCCAGACAGGCGGTCCGTGGCGTCTTTGCATTTGTGAACAGAGGCTTATCAAAGTGATTTTTTTTAATTATTCATTCCCTAATACAGTTGGCCCCCTTGAAAACCCCTAGTTATGTTTTTTGTAATTCCATACATCAGACTAAGGTCTGGCCGCAGCCATGACGCAGTTTGTAGCACATTGAGCTGTCTATCATGAGTTGACAGGTTCAACTCCCTGTCACCGGAAATATTTTTTCAGACACCAATGATTTATAATTTATTTACCTATGCCGGGGAACAGCTGAGGCTCAGTAAGGATGTTGTGGTAGTACTGGTATGAGAAATGACAGCAATCCATGGTTATGTGCGATATGACCATTGCTGTTGAAAGAGGCGTTAAATCTCAATCAATCAGCAATCAAGAGGTCTAGTTTTAGGGGAATGGTTTATAACACGATGTGCTTTTAACTTTACATGTTGACTACCACCTCATGAATAGTTCGTCGTTGTGAATGCAAAACCTCGTATCTCGATTTTGGAAAATCTTAAATGGGATGGAAAAAAGTGTAATAACTTTTCCGAAAGTGAAATGCTTTACCCAAAATTTGGACATATTGTTCAAAATAATGTGTCATTAATACTGATTATTAAAGATATCTCAATACCTGCAAGAATTGTTTTAACTGGGCACACTAGTTTGCACTTTGAAAATCGCACAAATCGACATAAGAGGTTGAATTTACACAGACGTTACAGTTAGACATCATGTCCTCTTATTGTGAGACGTAAGGTATGACTGAAAGCATCAATAAATGACATTTGATTGGATTTTCTGTCCTTCTATTTCACAAGGGACAAAACCGTCGTTTTTACCATTGATTGATTCTATTGTCTAAAACAAGGCTTACATGCAGATCATCAGGTATTGAAAGAAATCTTCATCCTTTATTCTTGTCATGCTGATCCCGGATTATTTCAATTTTTTCAGGCAGTGAAGACAGATCAGCCTGCATAATCATCCATGATTCGTGATTTATCCTATTCATTTTCTAAAACTGGTCTTATATGCATGTCATCAAGTATTGAACTTTAATCTTTTATTCTTATCATGCTGATCCTGGAATATTCCAAATTTTCAGGCAGTATAGACAGGGTTCGACATTAACTTTTTTTATCACTAGACCAGTGGTCTAGTTGCTCATAATTTTTACTAGACCACCGGTGAAGTCTACTAGACCAAAACAATAATCAGTATTCTCCCCAGCCCAATAAGCTGTATCGGCCCCACTACAGCTTCATCTAAATCAGTGTTACACCCCTACAGCTTCAAAACTACCCCACAGCTGAAATTCTTCAAAGTGGTCAACAAATAGAGGAATTTGAGTTATTTTTAAGCCAAAATCTGATGAATTAAGGCATTTTGTACAATACATATGCATAAAAACATTATGGGAAAAGAAGAAATTGCTCAAAATGAGCAATTTCTTCTTTTCTCATTATGTTTTTATTCATAATTACTTGCATAAACACTGTATTGTAAGCTTCCAACAATACTGCCACTACAGCTTCAAATTATTCTGGGGAGAACCCTGATTATAATAACCAAAAAAACACATTATAATTGAAAACTATCTGTTGTTATTTACCAACTGTGCAAGACGAGTACAAAATAAAGAATGCATGATTATTTTATAATACATACTGTACATTGTGAAATAGACTGTAATTATTGAAACTCTACAAATGGACAAAATTGCATTGAAATTAAAGTGATGTAAGCAGTGGATGCATTTATTGTGAATCACAAGTCAGTATTTGTTTTGAAAATATGATTCTAAAATTGTACTAGTATATAAAGGAAAATCAGGTGGTATAGACTAAGGTCAGGCTGCTCATATGTGCAGACTGATCTTTGTCTATACCTCCTGCTAAAGCAGGAATATTCCAGGTTCAGCATGACAAGAGTATATTTATATTCTATAAAAGAGGATAAATTTCAATAATCATAGTCTACTTTCTTTATCTACTTAAGTATATAATAATGTGTCAATGACAATATTTGACTGTTGTGAAGTATTAAAAAAATTCACTGTTATTGTTAGCTCACCTGAGCACGAAGTGCTCAAGGTGAGCTATTGTGGTCACTTTTTGTCCGTCGTCCGTCTGTCCGTCTGTCCGTCCGTCCGTCCACAATTTCGTGTTAACACTCTAGCATCTACAAATATAAGCCAATCTTGACCAAACCTGGTCAAAACATGTATGACCATAAGATCTCGGATGAGTTTGATTATGGGTCAGATCGAACCAGAAAGTCCGGAGTTATCTGCCCTTGAATGCGAAAAATAGCTAGTTTTGACATTGTTAACACTCTAGTATCTACAATTATTTATCAATCAAAACAAAACTTTGACACAATGTTGGTGACCATAAGATCTCGGATGAGTTTGATTTTCAGTCTGATCAGACCAGAAGGTCTTGAGTTATGTGCCCTTGAAATTGACAAAATTGCCATTTTCGACTGTTTTCGATTTTGTTTACACTCTAACTTCTACAAATACTGACCAATCAAGACAAAACTTTGAGACAATGTTAAGAACCATAAGATCTTGTATGAGTATGATTTTCAGATTGATCGGATCAATAAGTCATGAGTTATACGCCCTTGAATTTGACAAAATTGCCGTTTTCGACTGTTTTTGACTTTGTTTACACTCTAGCATCTACAATTATTGACCAATCAAGACAAAACTTGGTCACAATCTTAGGGACTATAAGATCATGTATGAGTTTGATTTTCAGATTGATCAGATCAAAAGGTCATGAGTTATACGCCCTTGAATTTGACAAAATCCCCGTTTTTGAATGTTTACGACTTTGTTTACACTCTATAATCTACAATTATTGACCTATTAAGATGAAACTTTGACACAATATTGGTGACCATAATTTCTTGGATGAGCTTGAACTTAAGTCTTGTCAGACTAGAAAGTCATGAGTTATATGCCCTTGAATTTGACAAAATTGATGTTTTCGATTGTTTCGGACTTTGTTTACACTTTAGCATCTACAATTGTTGACCAATCAAGAAGAAATTTGGACACAATGTTGCTGAACATAAGATCTTGCACCAGTTTGAATTAGCTTAATTAGAGTAGAATTTGCTGAGTTTGCTGAGCCCTTCAAATTGACAAATTTGCCGTTTTCAACTGTTTTTACTCTAACAACCACATATAGCGACAAACCCAGACATAATTTGGACACAATGTTGTTAACCATAAGTTTGTTTTCAGTCTTAAAGTCACAAGTAATTGATTTGAACAAATCTATGACTCATATCATCTTGGTTCAGGTGAGCGATATAGGACCATCATGGTCCTCTTGTTTCTTTAACTCATAACTGTACAATAATGCCATTTGACTCCCTGACAAAAAGTGGCTCTGGAAAACATTGTGGAAAATGCAGAAACTTCTTGTGACTAGCAATTTCTTCATTTTTCACAATGTTTTCTACATAAAATGACAAAAAAATCACGTTAAGTTGTTGTCTGCAACATCCGTGAATTTCAAACAGTCCATGATTTTGTTTGGTAATGGGTTCATGATTTAATCAAACTCTGGGCGCCTAGCCCTTTGGCCTCCATGCCACCACAGTTCTAAAGCTCTCTGAGAGTTATAGGTACCAGAACTTGGGCCTAATCAATTGAAATCGCCATTAAAATGTTTAGCATGTTAATGTCAAGCTTTGACCTCCAATCTGACTTAATCCTGGCCATTGTAGAGAAACCCCTTTCACAAATGGCGCTTGAAACTGGGATACACAGAATGATCTCAACAAGCATGATGATGTTTTTAAAGTTTTCTTTCAGATTTTGGTTACTGAATATTCTGTGATAGAAATCTGTTACACTGATATTCCTTGGTTGTCTGTGCATGTGTACCTTCAGAGCTGGCCATTCGTCCTCTTTTAGATGGGCAATGTCACAACCCAGTCTGTTTAGTATGACAGAGTAATGGTCACAGAGGAGATTAATGCTTTCCTCCCCATAAACTGCCCTCTCTGCATCCGGTTCTGGTAAGTTGACAGGATAGAATACCTGCATGGACTTCAGAAGCTGGTCAGATTCAACATCACCGACTCTTTGGGTTATATGATCAATGACTAGGTCGATGAACGTATTCTGTTTATCTCTAAGTTGCTCTTGAGTCAGGGTAGGGGCAGTCAGTTGAATATTCCTGAATTTGAAATCCTGGGTAACTTCTCCTAGAAATTGGCTGAGATTATCACCTGGTCTATGGTGTAGAGCTGTCAGGCGCAGGCAGGCAGTTTCAAGAGCCTCAGTAGCATCAGGCAATCCACAGCTATCTTTTTGAAATTTGAGAGACAAGTCACTGAGGATTTTCAGGATATCTTTGAGGAAATGCATGTAATACAGAAGTCTGTAGTCTTTCAAATGGCCCAAAATCTGTCTAGCTCTAGCCTGGACTTCAACAGTACCCGATCTTGCCTCAAGAGTGTTCTCAAAATGTGTCACAAAAGTTGAGTATTTCTTCAAAAGAATGTCCAGACATCTTTGGAGATGAGGCATCCATCTTGTTCCCGATAGATTTGCTGGCTTGTTCATTGATTCACCCATTGCGTCTGCCAAAACCTGTAATTCTCTGAGAGCTTTAGCACTATAATGGTAATGTTTATGAAGACTGGTTAAAACCTGCTTGAGATCAGCAAACAGTTTTCCATCCCGTTCTCTCATGGCATCAAGAGCGCCCAATTCTAATCTGTGGCTAACACAGTGCATGGCAAATAAATGTGGAACGTCATCTTTCAACAGTTTTGCCACACTGTGCCGACGACCAAGGTTAACACTAGCTCCATCTGAACCTGTTGCTATCAGCTTACTTTTCCAGTTCCAACCTGGATCTACACTATCCATGGCACTCTCAATGGCACCCAACACCCCCTCTGCATGGGCATGCTCAACAGCAGTTATTTTGACAAAAACATTCCTCGGAACTCCCTGTTCACATACTCTAGCATAAACAATTTCGTTTTCCGAGACAGATACGTCAGTTGCTCCATCAAACAAAATAGAAAATACATTGGCTTCTCTCAAAAGTGATTTCGGGCCATCTTGTATGTCCTGATCAATAAATTCCATGAATCTCCTGCATGCCTGGTCAGTTTGGTAGCTACTGGGTAGATTAACACCGTTTTTCTCTTGCAAGGCAAGCAATTTGGGGTAAAGGGTGAAAGGAAGCTCCTCCTTGGCAGTAAAATAAGCTGTATTGAAGCATACCGATAACTGTTTTATTTGATCCTCATTTAATCTACGAATTGCAATATCCATAGGACCTACCACGGCTGGTGCCAAAGCACAGGCTTGAAATGAACTAGGACCTGGCTGTTGTGAATCATCATCAACATTTACAACTTGAGATCGGCTATCAATATCCCCTGTGTAAGTTGTGAATAATGTGGAACTTGATGTGGCCCCACTTTGAGCTTTCTGAATTTGGTAATTTCTCATGTGCTTATCATGGACTGAGGACTCGTTGTGACTTTTAATAGCATCAATTCTAAAATTATTCGTCCCTTCACAAAACTTCCCCGTTTTCTCATGTTGTCTACAAAGAACGCAAAACATCACGTTTTTCTCTTCGTCAAATTCTAGCCACGAAAATTCGTCTTTCCATTTGGGATAAAATGACCTCTTTCTTTTGGTTTTTTCATAATTTTGCTTTGATTCATCTTTGTTTGGCCTTTTGTTATCTTCTGACTGCTGGTCACTATTTTGACGATTTGTTGTGAACCCGAATTTATAAAGGTTTGACATTTTGGCGTGTCGTCTGCTAACGTTGATAATGTAAACAAAAATGAGACGCGTGTTCGGTTGTCGTACCAGTTTTATTTTTTACGAAAAGGAGGACAACGTAACTAGGTCGGACTGTAAATACAAAGAGCAACATATTTCTTACCGTATAAAGAAAAATTTGCGAGAATCAATCACATTTTCTTTTCTTTTAGCGACTATCAATTTTATTCAGTCGTCAATTCTCGGGTGATCTCCGAAGTCTCCGAGCTATCATTCGGCGAGTTACGGAAACGGCCGAAAGAGACGAATGATTTGACCTAGTTCTGTCCACGCTCGATTGCACCGATATGTAAGCTAGAACGCTAAATAAATCGGCAAACCGGGTGGCAAATTTTAATTCAGGATCAAAACACGTACATTGAGTCGAAAATCGGGCCAAAATCGGACAGGCATAAATGAAATACCAACTCTAAGCCTTCTAGTCTAGTTTCGCTTTGTATCGCGACTGCGCATGTCTGTTGTCTACTGGATTTCCTGTTTATCAAAATTCTACTTTCACTACAGTTTTCGCCGAGTTTTTGAAAAAGAAACTGATTTCTCGCAACTTTAATGGACATGAACTATCGCCAATTGTGACCAGGCAAGCTATGAATTGAAAATTTATGTGAATTGTATTTTCATCATCAAGATTTTTTCACTAGACCAGTCGGGCAAGCTTGACGTGGATTTTACTAGCCCGAACGGACAATTTACTAGACTAGGTCGTTCGGACGTGCCTTAATGTCGAACCCTGATAGACAAAGATCAGCCTGTATATACACTGACTGCTTTTCCATATTTCAAGTTCAGTAATTTATGCTATTGTCTAAAACCAGTCTTACATGCAGTTTATCAAGGGTAGAATTCCTAATCAAAATTTGTCATGCTGATCAAGGAGTATGCAAAATTTGACAGCCGTCTCACGAACAAAGAACTGCATACTGGTTTGTGTGCTGTCTGTATGTACTTTCTTTGCATAACAAAATGACAAGATAATGATGGGTTAAATAATGTCAAATGGATAGAAATACTTGACTTACCTTGCTTTGAAGCAGTGTTTAGAATTGTTAAAGTAATCAAGCTTGGGGTGGCACTGTGGCATCATCATCATGAGAATCCAGACATAAGCTTTTTGTCCCTGAAAGAATAAAAGTGATCCCATTACCAAATGGCAAAACTTTAGACTGATCCAAATTCAAAGATGTTGCCGACGCCTATTTCAAATGAATGGAATTTTATAATCTTTGGGTTTTCTTCGTAGAAAAACATTTTGGTAAATGAAGAAATTGAGGGTTGTCATAAGCAATTCCTTCATTTTCCACAATGTTTTCCTAAGCCTTTATCTTGAGGGCGTCAAAAAGCCTCAATGTGTGGTAATCGGTTAATTTCTATCCCTGAAAGGATTAGTTAAAACCCATCAGTATTATTGCATAAAAACTTCATTATTACAAGTGCAATGTAATTAACCTTTTCCGAAACAAGGAAATTATTTTACCTGTTGCAGACAACAAAATTGAAATTATCAACAAAAACAGGATAATTCAACATTATAGCATGGAAAGCATTGAAAGAAAAGAAGAAAATGCTGGCCATCAGCTTTTTCTTATGTTCTGTAAATGCTTTCCAAAGCTTTATTTGAGACTTTTGAACCAGCTATGTTGTTTTGAAAAGGGTAAATAAAGCTTCAGATAGGAGTGATGGCATTTTGTAATTAGAAATATTGATTTTTGTCCCTGAATCCTGATGTTGTTGGTACCTTTGAAATTGTAGCCATGGCCATGGCGCAGTTGGTAGTGCATCTGCCTCTCATTCCAGAGGTCCCTGGTTCGATACCCGGCCGCTGCAAATACCCTTACTGACAAAAATGTCACCCATCAATGGTTTGATATCGTGAACCTATGTTGGGGAGCAGCTGGAGGCTTGGTAAGGGTGTTGTGGTAGTACTAAGATGAGAAACGACAGGAATCCATGGTTAGGTGCTCCAGTCGCCGCGATATGACTTTAGTTGTTGAAAACGGCGTAAAAAACCCAATAAACCATACCTTTGAAATTGTCTAAATTATACAGTTGAGATGATGAGTACCCAATTGATGCAGATTAAAGCCATGTTAAACGCTTTTTCGGTTACATTATATTGTAGTGACTGGTACAATTAATAAGAGCCGAGCCCCGATAGCTCAGTCGGTAATGTCGGAGCCTGTCAATCTAGGGGTCGCGAGTTTGAACCCCAACTTGGCCAGTATCCATTCTAACATTTGACAATAGTCATTTGTCTTATTGAGACAATTCAAAGGAGTACCCACAACATAGAGTTTGCATTTGAAATAAGAAATTTAGAATGCCTTTAACCCCTCTTATATGTTGCCTTAGTGGAAGCAATTCAAATAAGTACTCATATCACATGTTTACAGACACAGATCGCAGAACAAGAATGCCGTCACATCCAATGGCAATGAATTTTGTGCTACAAATAGATTTGGTTTACCGTTATGTTTTGATAAACCGCCGGTGTTGTTATAAAATCTCGTAAAGTCTACGGTTTGAATCAAGCCGTAGTTACGAGATTTTATAGCAGCACCCACGAAATATTGTTTGTTTGTCTGAAATTACGTCACGATTAACTGGATAAAATCGTTCCCTATTCAAATAAGTACTCATATCACATGGTTACAGACACAGATCGCAGAACAAGAATGCCGTCACATCCAATGGCAATGAATTTTGTGCTACAAATAGATTTGGTTTACCGTTATGTTTTGATAAACCGTCGGTTTTGTTATAAAATCTCGTAACTACGGCTTGAATCAAGCCGTAGTTACGAGATTTTATAACAACACCTATGAAATACTATTTTGTTTGTCCGAATTTACATCCCGATTAACTGGATGAAATATTTCTCTATAAACGATCACATCCCCATTGTTTGTCTTAAATTCTATGTTGGGCGGAGCGATCTGTCGATTGGCATTTGGTCAATTCAAATAAGTACTCATATCACACAGGCACGTAGGAAGCAATTTCATATTGGGGGGCTTAAGCCTCAGTGTCTGAATATTGGGGGGGCTAAATTGGATTTTTCCAAAATTTTCAGTGTGAAATAAGGAAAATTCAGCATTTTTGGCCAACTTTGGGGGGGCTTAGGCCCCCTAGCCCCCCTGTTCCTAAGGGCCTGTCACATGGTTACAGACACAGATCGCAGAATAAGAATGCCGACACATCCAATTATACATAGCACTCTGAATCTATGTATGTTATCATTGATCAAACTGATTGTTATGAAACACTATCTCAAGTCATCTGAGAGTTGACCCTTTCCCAAACATGACCTGGTTTTGATGTTTCTACTAGAACAAGCCTCGGAAGGCATTGAAGCAAAATGAATCAAGGAAATGCTGATAACAAACATTTTCTTCATTTTGCCATGATATTATCTTTGCTACATTATACGCAATTAAAGGAGTTTAGAAATGGATGAATGACTGAAAATGTACATGACCATATCACTGCTTTTCTTCAAAAACCTTGTAACTGCAGCTTAAAACAAGCTGCAGTTACAAGGTTTTTGATGAAAAGTGACAATATACTGTATTCAAGAAGAGTCTAGATGGCACCAAAATTAATAGCATCATTAATTTTTTCAAAATATTTACCTGGAGACATGTCTGTTGATTCTCCTAGAACAGGTTCACACCATAGGAACACGGTGTTAAATCATGTGACTTAGAATTTCTGATAATCTTCGATAACTTTGTCAATACTTGACCAATTTGAATTCGATTTGAAGCAGAGAAGGTGGAAAAATATCAGGAATAACATGGACGTTGTAGATTTTTAAAATATCAACTGATAACAAGAGTGCCATGGTCACAATATACGCCGCCCCAGGGACTAAGTTTTAAGGGGGCATAACTCAGGCAAAAATCAATGAACCATGAAATCCTTCCTTCATGCACATCTACCAATTGAGGTGATAACATTGACCAAGTTTCAAGAAGATCCAGCCAGAAACTTAGGAGGAGTTGCGTTGACAAGAAAAGTGGGCGGACGGATGGACGGATGAACGGATGAACGGACGGACAGACGGAGAAGATGACGCCAATATACGTCCACCTCCGGCGGCGTATAAAAAAGTTATTGACGATAAACCAAAATTTTGGTTTATCTTCAATAACTTTTTTATCAGTTGATTTTTCAAAAATTAACCACGTCCATCTAATGTGTGACGTCTCTCCATATATCTGATTCAAACCGAATTCAAATCAGTCCAATATTTACAAAGTTATTGAAGATTTTCTGAAATGTGTGTATCATGTGATTATCCACCGTGAGGAACTTGCCTTCGCACATTTGGAGCTCATTTTCATTTAACTAGAGCGCACTCGCTTTTGCACCTTCGGAGCTCTTTTTCGTCGCACCAATTCAAATATCATGGATATGCCTCTGTAACAGACAATGGCACAAAATTTCTATCTATATGTGACCCGTCACCTTAACCCTTTCCCAAACAAGACCTGGTTTTGACGTCCCTAATAGAAATGGCTTTGGAAAACATTGAAACAAAAGAAGAAACTGTTGATAACCAGCAGTTTATCCTTTTGTCTCAATATTTTCTATGCCATATTTTACACAAATCCTATCTTCAATAACATCCATTTTGTCATTTGTGGCAGTTTTTGGAGTGGAGTATTCTATAACTTTGTCGTTTGGGAAAGGGTTAAAAGGGACGGCTTAACCCAACTCCAAAAATCCAAATTTTGACAATCTATATTGTAAGATAGGGAAAACATTCCAGATTTAGAAAATTACATGAAATTGAAAAGTTTCAGTCCTAGTCTGGCTGCACGGTCGGCGCAGACTGACTAGGGTCAATATTTTTCACACTTCCTACAAGGTCCCTTTAAGCGTGACGGGTCACATATGCATACTTCATATTTGTGGCTGCATTGTACACTACTCAAAAGTTATAAGTACTCCGACTATATTATATAGCATATCTCAGGACAGGCTTAACATATCTTAACCAAATTTGACACAGCTTCACTTTAACCATATTACCATCATCTATTGAATTTTCATAAACTTCACAAGAACATGAATTGAACAAGAAGCAGCTAACGGAGACCACTGTTGGTAGCAAAAGTCACAAAGTCAAGATTTTGTGTGATCCTCGTTCGCTTACACAATAGCATGGTACCGGGAACGCATAAACATTTTGTAATTCATGAATTATGCTGTAGGGATATCTCCTTAATAATTTAGAAGTCGATGTAAGAATCTCTATGCTTGCTAAGCATGTGCCAGATCATCATCATACTGGACAGGAAATCGTTAGTCTGTAAAACACTTTTTCACAATTAGCAAATTTAATGCATCCTTGGCAACTGAACAATGATATGTTAACTGTGAGGTCATGCTTTATGCATGTTGTGCATCTTGTCATAATGAATTGTGCCGTTATCGGATAGTTTGGACACCGAATGGTCTCCCTTGAAGGCATAATGTATCCCTTTCTGTGACAGTCACTGGACTCTTCAACTCACGTAGGCGAGACAAAGCAATGTTACGGTCCTAATTACGGTTTGATTTCCTATCACGTGGTTGTCTTGGTAGGTTGGCAGCACTTCCGGTTTGTCTGTACTCGGCCACAAATTGGGTGACAGCAGTTGCATGTACATTTATGATACGGATTGAATTTCTTTAGCAAAATGGCTCAAATGGAACAAAAATGTTGATGTTTGACAGTTACGAACGATATTTTGAACAAAATTTGTATAGAACGACTGGAAATGTGGGTATGAGAATATTACCTACGCTATAATTGCACCACCTTGTCAAACACCCATTGTTATTGGTTGTTGTTGTAAAGATTTCCGGCGCATTTTATGTTTTTATGTTTAGCACGCCAATCCATAAAAGAATGAATTGTAAATTAAGCACGTGGGATTCGTGTATGAAACACAGGAGGCGTATTTGAATTTTCTTTAGTCGACCGGAAGTTACAATTTTGCACAATAATTTTGCAAAATGAAAATGATATCAGTCAAGCAATGAAGTTAGGGAATAAAAAAAAATATCGACTTTTGATATTCCTTTATCGGGGAAAATTTTGCGCATAATATAAAACGGAGTACTTATAAGTTTGGTTAAGTATATAAGGCAATAAAATCTATGTCTAAGTACTTAGAAGTGACCTTTCCTTGAAGTGGACACTACTAATGATTTGTTAACCCTTTCCAAAATGGAAAAACTTTAACTCTCTCCCAAACAAGACCTGGTTTTGACGTCCCTAGTAGAAAAGGCTTGGAAAAACATTGAGACAAAAGAAGAAACTGCTGATAACCAGCAGTTTCTCCTTTTGTCTCAATATTTTCTATGCCATATTTTACACAAATTCTATCTTTAATACCTTCCATTTTGTCATTTGGGGCAGTTTTCGAATTTGACCACCCTAAGATTTTGCTGTTTGGGAAACGGTTAAATGCTGTTCTCTTTGGAAAGCTAATGCAGATGACTAAATCGTTTTGATAGATATACTTATGTTCAGGCACGTAGGAAGCAATTTCGTATGGGGGGGGGGGGGGTATTAAAGCCTCATTGTCTGAATATTGGGGGGGGGGGGGGGCTAAATTGAATTTTCCCAAAATTTTCAGTGTGAAATAAGGAAAATTTTGCATTTGTGGCCAAATTTGGGGGGGGGGGGGCTTAGTCCCCCCTTGGCCCCCCCCCCCTGTTCCTACGGGCCTGTATGTTTGATAATTCAATATAGCACAGAAAATATTGAAGCACCCACAGCATTTTCTCCTTTTGCATCTCATGTTCCAAGACTTTTAACTTGTAGATATGTCAAGATCAGGGCTTGTTTTTGGAAAGGGTTAATTGTATTGAACTTTGTGACTATCATAGGAGTGACATCTAACCCATTCCCAAACAAGTCCTGGTTCTGATGCTCAAAGTAAAAAAGACTTTGGAAAACATTGAGGCAAAAGAAGAAAATGCTGATGATCAGCATTTTCTCCTTTCGTTTCAATGTTTTTTAAGATATACTGTATACAAATCCAGCCTTTATCCACATGCAATTTGCCGTCTGCAGCAGCGTCTAAAATTGCACCTACCTGGAAATTTGATGTTTTGTGTAAGGTTAGTTGAAGTCAACAACTGACAACTCATTATGTGTGATAGAATTTGTTCTATTCCACCACAATTATCATTTTAGATTGGTCCAAACTGAAAGGAGTTTAACATTAGGCTGTATAGTTGCACCATTTTTGGAGGTAATGAGTTTGAGTTTATTTGGGTTTTACACCGTTTTCAACTGCCAGGGTCATATTGCGGCGGCTCATGGAGCACCTAGCCATGGATTCCTGTTATTTCTCAAACTAGTACTACCACAACACCCTAACCTAGCCTCCAGCTGCTCGCCCACTTAGGTTAACAATTTCAAACCCATTGGTGGGTGACAATTTTGTCAGAAAGGGTATTAGCCGCGGCTGGGTATCGAACCCGGGCCCTCACAAATGAGAGGCAGATGCGCTGCCAACTGCACAAAGGCCGTGGCCTTTAGAGGTCATAATCGATATACTAAGCTTTTGTGACTAACCCAGACGGTTTTATTTTATGTGACATGTCACAATAGTGCTATCATTGATCAGCTGGATCTATTAGTGTTACAAATCGATATCATAGGTCATCAATGAACTAAAGTGCTTAACAATACATTAGATGTGTAACATTCTATTGGTTTAGACTAAGGTTACAGCAATTAGTAGGTGCCAGGTATATGAATGATATTTGCATTGAACTGTGTGACATTTATAAGAAGACATGCATGACTTTAACTCTTTCGCTGCCAAATTTCCTGGAATTGTCCTATTTCCAGTGCCAAATTTTTCAAACTTCATAAGGGGGCTTATCAGTTTACTGAATAGTAAAAAATCGTTGTTTGATAATATTAAGCTGAAACTTCCAGGAATCATTGCACATAAATTGTTTTGTCTAATAGCATACTTTTTATCAGGCAGTTTGATCAGATGACCTTGCCCTTGACCTTGACTGACCTCATAAAGCTATTTTTGGATGTCGCCGATCGGCGACATTGGCAGTCTTCCTATGGGTCGCCTTTTGGCGACATTGGCAGCGAAAGAGTTAAGCCCTTTACCAGACAACATAATTAGACAGGTCCAAATTGAAAGAAGTTGCAGATGACTTGATAATTGTTTTAAGAGTGACTAAAGTCAAAAGGTGTGACATTAAATCGATGCTTTAATTACTATTGCAGTAGATTATTA